>PVJA010027762.1:0-28261 GCA_004027025.1 Myocastor coypus | reverse complement strand
AGGTGGAGGTGGAACTTTGGGATTGAGTAGTCCTGGTAGGCTCGTGGACTAGATCGGTTGCCAAACGGGGTATTTGATGTGTTTGGTGCTGGAGCTTGGCCTGGATGGGTTCAAAAAAAAAAGGGGGGGGGGGAGGGAAGGCAGGCCAAGGATCCTGACCCAGCTGGTGCACAGGCTCAGCTCCCCGAGGTGCGATTTGGATCTGGGCTGGAACAGGAAGTTAATCGCGGGAACGCAGAGGCGGGGCAGAGGGGCGCAGGGAGCTTACCCGTGGCGGGTGCGCAGCAAGAAGCTATTCTCTTTCTTTCTTCCTTTTCCACCTTTTTTTTTTTTTAGTGTTGGGGAGCTAACACAGTCTCCCAAGTGCTAGGCAAGCAGTTCACTGCTGACCCCCGTGTTCAGCCCAGGCTTTGTTTTTCTTAAGCATCGTTCTCCTCCCTGATGAAAGGCCAGTATCACAGACACATGCTGATAGTTGTGCGTCCCTGCATCACAGTCCTTTGGAAGCCACACAACTGCGTGGTAACTGAGACTCTTCGTCTTGCCAAGAACCAGGTTCTGCACATGTGAATGCAACACTGCCTTGCTGGCGGAGCGTGCTTCTGACAGTGCTGAGGTTCTTTCAGTTGGCTGGATGTTGTCTATAAAGCAGGCGGCGCTGTAAGCATTATTAAGCTGGTAGCACCTGCCCTGTGTTTAATTAAGGTGTGGCTCCACTTGGGCCTTTGAGATGGTTCATCGGTGTAAAGCGCCTGCTTAGGCAAGCTTAGATAACCACAGGGACCATGCACGGTTCAATCCTTGGCACCATGTGCTGCTCCAGCTCTACCCTCAGGGAGAGCTGAGCCAGCCATAATTTTAAAAAAGAAAAAAAAAAAAAAAAAAAGGTGTGGCTCCTCTTGTTTGACCAGAGTGTCCACAAGCGCTGTTCCCTACTTGGTGGGACCTATTGCTATGCTAACACCTGCTCTTTGTAGTCCCTCTGCATATGGAAACATGCAAATTTACTTCAGCAGCAGACTCCAGGGAAGCCTGTTGTGGCTTCTTGGAGCTCCTTCTCTGCTGCCAGCCTTCTTGTTATAGTGCTGTTGAATTTCACTCCTCTCAGCAGCACTAAAGCCCGGGGTCTGCCTCCACATGCAGCAGTGTGTTGTTGTCTTCTGCTCAGCCCCTACGGCTAGGTGCTGCAACCTGACTGCTGGACCTCCAGGCGGAGCACATGGCCACTGGAGGATAATCTTAAGTGTTTCTCTTTAAGGAATTGCAGTCCTGTGCTAGCCACTGTCTAACTTACAAAACAATGGCTTCGCACATTTTATCCATTCTCCATAATTTAAAGGTGGCGAGTTAGGGCAGCATATTGGTTACTGTGCCATGGCTGGAAAGGAAAGCTCAGTGTAATTTTAGTGGATCACCAGGTGATCATCCAGAAATCAAAAAATAACGATCCAGTGTTTACAGTGACCTACTATAGAATTTAACTTGTGAATGGCTCAGTGTCTGCTTGAAAGACTTTAAGGATTCAGGCTGAAATCTCTGATTGTAATGGAGAGGTTGATATGTTCTGTGTGTGTTGGGAACTGTTGTTAATCCCGAAGGTCCTGCTCACTTGTATTGTTCTTGATTTGGGGCTTCTTCTGGCCGAATATTGTTCATGTTTGGCTTGCTGTAGTCTCAGAAGAGTTCAAATACAGTCACTCTGAAGTGGGGAAACAGAGGAGAGGGAGACGGCACAATGTAGCTTAGCACTGCACAGCTGTTAGAGGATTGAAATCAGGTAAACCAAACACTTATCTTCATGTTCTGTCTGTGAGCTTTGCAGCCACCGCTGTCCAACTCCAGGTCTTCATGTCAGGCTATTTAATAACTTGTTCATGTGTTAGAATTCACGTTTCAGCTGCTCTGTCTCTGTCTCTGTCTCTGTCTGTTTCTGTCTCTGTCTCTGTCTGTCTGTTTTCTTCAGTATTGGTATGAGGTTCTCCAGGGTTTGGTCTTGTCAGGATGTTCCAGGAAGATGGGCCAGTTAGAAGGGAAGAGGAAAAAAAATGGAACTGAGGATTTTTTCAAGTGTACAAGAGCAACAACCAACCCTAAACATATATAGAATAATGAAATTTCAGTGATAGAAAAAGAAACAAATAAGCAGTGCACCCAAATAAGGTTCCAAAGGTTATGAAGACCTGGCATGTTAAATGCTTTTCTCCTCACTGATGTTGTACTTATGTACTATGATGCTAGCACCATCTTGTGGTTGGTTTTTGTATTTGCACATTTTTTTCTTTTTTTTTTTTTCCCCTGTGAAAAGCTGAACTTCCTTTAAGACAGGCACATACATAGAGCAGGGTGGAGGATTAGACTCTGATGAGTGTTAGAACTGGTGCTTTTGAGCCCCAGCCTGAGGTTCACTTCTGTCCCAGGTCAGTGGTGCCAGAATGCTGTCCCTTTCCTGTTTGGCAGGCTATGTGATGTGATTGTTAGACCAGCTCCTAGCACAGAGCTGTCTACATCAGAGAATGGCACTTCTATTGACAGACTCAGCAGTGAGGCTGAATGGGCCTGGAAATCCCCTCCCTGCGGACTACCGGAGCTGGTCCCTCAGGTCAGGGTTCAAAGGCTGCCGGGGAGCAGCTTGAAGCTTTTGCTGCCACTGCCTGCACTGTGTCTCTTCACAGGCGAAAGGCAAGCTCAGAATCAGAGTTTATGAGTGAAGCCAGTTCCTGGCTTCTTCCTCTTAGTGTGCTTTTCTAATTTGGAGTTGAAAGAGGCTCGAAGGGGGATAAATTTAAATTTTGATTTTTGTTAAAAGATGAACTTGATGTTTCTGTTTATATTTTGTCTTTCTTATACTCGTGGTTCTCTGGAAGGTTTTACTTCTATTTCTGTTGAAGATGTAGAAAATTGAGAAAACTCGTCTGGAGGTTTAGATAGTCTCGGGAGTAATAGATGGCAATTATAGCAGGAGCTAATCCTTTTGCAGAAATGAGTCCAGACTGGTCAGGACAGCTCAGAAAATTCCCTTTGCCCTATAGACTTAGTTAATATCTCTACCATTGAAAACGTTACGCTTGTTTGATTTTGTGTATAAAGTTTTGTTCTTTGTAAGATGTTCTGAAATAAAAATAAGAATAGGAAATGATTTTGACCCTTACTAGTACAGGACTACATTTTATAGAAGGCATCAAACAGGGTTAGGACTTGCAATAAAATCTGCCTGGACCTACATTTTTATCAAAGCCTAGCATACCCTTTTGGCTCTTTCTCCATATTTTCTCTGTGTTGTAATATGATTTAAGGGAAAAATTATATAAACCAGGACTGAATGTGACCTGCCTGTAATCCCAGCACGTAGGAGGCTGAGGAGGGAGGATCATTGTGAGTCCAAGGCCAGCCTAGGGTACATAGTGAGTTCAAGAACAGCCTGACCTGCTTATTGAGACCATGTCTCAGAATCAAAAGCAAAAAACTATGAGAGCGGGCCAGATAGCTCAGCAGATGAAAGTGCTTGCTTAGGCAGATGCAGGGCCAGGGGTTTGATTCCTCAGCCTGCCCTGCTGGCCCTGCCCCAAGTGCACTGAGACAGCAGTTGAGGCTGGGTGCGATGGCGCACACCTGTAATCCCAGCACTTAGGAGACTGAAACACAGGAAGGCTCACTAAGAGTCTGATCTGTGTGGTGAGACCCTGTAGACTCTGTAGACCATGTACTACATACAAAAAGCAAACAAAACTACATTTTACAGTTTGTTTTGTTTCCTTCTAATCTCTTCTTTGCCTGTTGCGTGTGTAATTTATTTTATGTAATATATAGCTGGGTCATTTTTTAAAAAACATAAGTGCTAACCTTTGCATTTTCCATTTCTGTAATTCCATGGTCATTGTTAGGGGTGCATAGTATTTCACTGAGTGATGTCAACCTTTTATGGAACTCTCATGTTATCCATTTATTCCTTCCATAATTTATTATATTTCAATTAATGTATTTAAATTATTTAACTAGGATCATTTCTTAGCAGGCAGATTACCAAATGAAAAGGCATCAACAGGGTTAGCACTTACAATAAAATATACCCAGACCTACATTCTTATCAAGGCCTCTTATACCATTTTGGATTTCTCTCCATATTTTCTCTGTGTTACAATCTGATTTAAGGGAAAAAATTATATAGACCAGCGTTAAATATATTCTATGCCTTACTCATTTAATACTCCAGGAGATACATGAAAAGTTGGTTATTATCTCTGATTATGAGGCTTTTACAGACTGAGAGTTTTTACTCTGAGATATTCTTCCTTGCAAGGTACAGTAATGCTGGTAAGGTTAGCAGATATGCAGGCTCTCTCGGGGCAGAGTGCTGATCTCAATTCACGTTTTCAGTACCTCTTAATCAAAAGCTAAAGGCTGTTTCTTTTAGTTACGTGGATATGACTGACCTTTATGGGGATAGTACTCTATTTACATATAAAGTCCAGGGGCCCGGCAGGATGGCTCAGTGGTCTAAAGCGCCTGCTTAGGAAAGCTTGGGCAGCTGCAGGGACCACGGTTCGATCCCCAGCACCACATGCTACGCCAGCCCTGCCCTCAGGGCAGGCTGACCCGGCCATGAAAATAAATAAACAAACATATAAAGTCCATAGATGCACATGTTTCTCTTCTTTGTGGTCATTTTTCTTCAGAAGACGGCTTTCCGTTGCTAAGGCTCTGCCAGGTGAAACTGTTGGGAAGAGTCACCATGGGGCTGCTTCCTTTATAAAAGTCTCATCCATTTGGCGTTAAGTTATTTGAAGAGGCTGTGCTAATTTCAAAGGCGGACCCAGGAAGTGGACAGAGAACACAACCTTAGCTTGGCCATCGCCATGGAAATTGATCCGTGCTTGCTGTTACTCCTGTCTCCTTATCTGGGAACCTGTAGGAGGTTCCTGCACTGTCTGCTGCTTGGATGAAGCAGCTTGTGTGTTCAGTATTTTGTTGTTGGTCTTGAGCTCAATGTTGGCCCTAATAGATTTGTTTACTCTAGAAGCTCTGAACTTTACTTCCAGTGTGACTGGCTTTGTGAGGACTGCTTTGGGCTTGAGACCATTGCCTTTTGCTACTGTAACATTTTATGACCAGTAAAAGTAACTTGCCTCTCTTCTATAATCATGGCAGGGTTGAAGCATGTGCTGATAGAGATATGCGTGTGTAAATATACCAACATATTCATCTTTGTGTAAACTTTCTAAGATACACCATTAGATTCCAAATCAGATTTTGTGGTGTAGTTGAAAATAGTTCTGCAGTTTCACTGAGAATATAACAGTGTTTTCTCATAGCTGAAATATGATTTATGGTGCTGTTTTCTGATAAAAGGAGTAGATTTTTGTTATGATTTTATGGTATTCTAGAAAGTTTGAGCTTTCTTAGTAGATGAAATATTTATTTTCCAGAGGTAGTACTTTGCTGCATGTGTGCAGTTTGTTGGTTTTATTACAGTTGTCTTTATTGTAACCCCCTGAGATGACTTAACAAATGATTACACCTCTTTCTGTTGCTTGCTCACCTAGGAAGTAAAAAAGTAGAGGAGCAAGATTTTTGAAAGATTATAAACCTGTGACAAACTCAGCTTTATTGTCAGTCACTAGATGGCACTATTTATTTGCAGAGTGCCATTATTAAAAAAGAAACTGGTAGTAACTGAAATTACTGCCTCATGAATAAAATATTTCTGATGGGATTTGCATTTCTATATTGGCTGAAGACACTGTGTTGAATGTTTTATTAACCAGCCCAGTGCAACTGTCAGCCTATTAAAGAGATCCAATGGTCCCTGTTTAGATAAATAAACTAAATAAATCCAATTCGTCAAATTGTGTTCCTGGCTGTTTATTTTCCATTCTTTTGATGTACAGTTTATTTTAAGCTAAAGCCACATCAGTTTAAAAATTAATGGGAAGATGTTATTTGGTGTTTGGAACATGAAGAAGCTAATTGCCATAGTCAAAAAAAAAACCAGCTCTGTTTTAATGTTGTTTGCTTATAAATAGTAAACTTCTTACTGGTTGCCTAGAAATTGTCCCATGGTCAAAACTTGTCCCACACTCTACAAATATATGGCCACAGATCATGCTACCAACCTCCTAGGGACCCTGTTTAATTTCCCTAAGAGAAGCACCACGTACTTTTACTTGGTTTTCCCTCAGAGTCATGCTCACTTTTTGGGTCTGGTGTACTGGTCCTTGGAAAGAAAACTACTGTAGCTAATTGATTTTTCATTTCGTTTTGTTTTTTGAGGCAGGGCTTTGCCATGTAACTCAGGCTGGCCGTGAACTCGCTATGTAGCCCAGGCCGCCCTCCAACCTGAGGTGATTCCTGTTGCCTCATCTTCCCAAGTTCTGGGATTACAGGCATAGGACACCATGCCTGGCTCTAATTGATTTTTAAGTGAAATTTCATTTACAAAATCATATACGCTCATGGTAAATGTCAAATAGTTACACTGGGATGGTGATTTTGCCAAAAGAACCAAAGGTGGTGAGGCGGTGACTTCATGTAGAATACAAGTTCATTGTCCTTTTAAGGGCGAATGTTGTTGGGGCCTAGAAACTACAGCACTGACTGAACTCAGTATCTCACATTTAGGCCTAAGGGCTACAGCAATATTTGAATAACTTATGTCAGTTTTATGCCTTGCTAATGTAAAATTAAGGTTAGCAACTTGAAACAATACATCATGGTTCTAATTTCTCTTTTTCTTTCACAAATTGTTAGTTGCTTTTCCCCCATCCTGATTGTCTTTTATATAGTTCTACATGCATGAGGTTCAGAGAAAAGTAAAAAATGGGTGAGGCACTTTTGACTTAATAATAGCTGTTAGGAACAGTCAACTAGTTTTGATGAAGACTGAACATTTCTGATCTTCAGAGTGAAGGTTTTCAAAGTATGTAGTAGATGAAGAGTTTTGCCCTGTCAACTATCCTAAGGTTTCTTCTAGAAGAAATGGAAGTCAGACCAGAACAGATGTGGCCACATAATTTGATGTTGCTTCAAGTCCTAATAAATCTATAAGAGAATGGACCATGCATATAGCTGACTGGCTCTGTCTGTCTGTCTGTCTGTCTGTCTGTCTGTCTCTGATTCTTTTTGCTTAGTTTGTTTTGTTTTACTCCGGGATCTTCAGTTATCAAAACTGAAAAATCAAATGTAAAAATAGAACTAAATAAGAATCATGGACTCAAATAGTCTTTTTGGCTTTTCTCTCAAGAAGATCATTGTTTTAAATGCCTTTGCCAGAAATGCTCTAATGAGCTCTAGTACAGTCATGTTAGGAATTACCAAGAAAGATGCCTCCATCCTCCCTGCATTTGTTAGTCCTTCCAAATCCTCATATCTTTGTAAATGTGCAAAGCCCACAAGTCCAACTCCAGTGCAGAAGATTCCAAGGAAATACCTGAATGGTCTCACTTTCCATTGGGTTCTGTTAAATATCACTTAAAACAGGTTATCACTGTCTTGAACTCAGAGATCTGCAAAATGAATATTTATTGATTATGAAGAATTGGACCTGTAATTACATTTACAAATGAAGGAGAATGTTAGGTTTTATCTTTTGGTACGTCACATTTTGTGGCATTGGCCTTGGTGTGAAATTTTTAACTGCAAAAATGAAACACATTTCTTAAAACTGTACCGTATGCTTCCAAAAGAGGATGCTCTTTCTCAGTGTCTTCTGAATTCTGTGTTCAGTGTTCTTGGCTTGTTTAATGGGGTGGTGTGTCTTTGCATATTGAGCCGCATTTTTTGTTTTGTTTTATTTTATTTATTTACTTATGTTAATGTATTTAGGACAGGGTCTACAGGGTCTCACTGTGTAAATTCGACGATTAGTGATTCTCCTGTCTTCAGCCTCCCAAGCACTGGGATTACAGGCACACTCCACAGTGCCCAGTCTTAATCACTGTCTCAGCACACCCGGTGGCGGGGCCAGCATGGCATGCAGGGGATCGAACCCTGGCCTCTCTGCTCTGCCTAAGCAGGTGCTGTAGTCCACTGAGCTATCTGGCTAGCCCTGTTTTCTTATTTTAATAAGCCTAGTTTTCTAATAAATTTAAACTAGATGAGAATGTATAGTTTTCCTAGTTATGGACATTATTGATGTGTTAAAGTAAAACTTAGAAAATTCCTATCTCCGTGGTTAGAATCATACAGATGAATAATCTTTACTTCAATGAAATTTAAAATTTTCTACTTTCATAAAAATAATGTAGTTAAGTACTATGTGTTCTATTTTTTACCTTATTTGGAGTTTTTATTTGAAGACTTCGTCAATACTTTTAAAACATCATAGAGGTATTGCTAGACCTTTGCTGGAAATGGTTCATTTCTTCTTTTCCTCATACTGTGCCATGTCTGAGGCACATTTCGTGGTTGCCCACTCTTGCAAGAGGGCAAGTGTGAAACATGGACAACAGTGCAGGAACTGGACCCACCGCCTGCCGCCTGTGGCCTGTTGTGGCCAGCCTGTGCTTTTGCTTTATCACCCGAAGATTCGGGCCGTAGCATGACCTTCACCCCCCTTGAGCGGGGAAGTACAAGGGCTCAGTTAGCACAATGAGTAGGAGCATAGCTGCAGGTCTACTCTACCTTTAGGTGAGCCAATAGTCATCCTATAATTAAAGGATTCAGAGGCTAAAGTATCCCAAGGCCAAAAGCTTCCTTAAATACCCTAAAAACTATTTTCCTCCATGTTTCAGTGGGCTAAATGTGGAGGCTTACACAGAAGATGGATACATGAATGCTCCCATCTCCTCCTCAGATGTGACCTTCTGAGTTGTAATGCTTTTTGTACACTAGCATGTTTTGTTTGTGAAAGACACCTTAGAAATTAATCCGTGGTAGCAGCAAGCGAAGTTTTTCCTTGACCTTTTGATAGTGGAATCAGAATTAAAGGTAGAGGAATTATGATATTATATATTAGTTTATGTCATTTTATTAAATGCATTAGGTACTCTTTAGAGTTGTGCTTTCATTGAGTTTTTCTCTGGAGGTCAAACATACACTGAATTCCTTAGGCTTTTCTTCCTATTCCTTCTCTAGTGTCTACTAAGTGACACTTCCTGAAACTACTAGAAGTCACTGTCTTGAGCAGGCCAGATGCAGCCCACCATCAGAGGGACAGGGATGGAGCAAGAGTCTGTATGGTCTGTGAAATATTGTCACTAATACCAACAGGGTTGGTTATGACATACCTAAGACAAGAGAAGCAATTCAGCCTTCTGATCTAAAGGTTTTTGACAGAATATGGAATTTCTCATTAATATATAGCAGTTTAACACGCAAATAGAAATAGTATGATGGAACTAAAATGATTTAAATCAGGCTTTTGCTAGTAAAACAAGAATTACTAAAACAATTTTAAGTGGAAGAACAATAAGACATGTTAAGAACACTTTCAAGCTGGCATTGTTTCTAGTGACTTCATAGAATTAGTTTTCATCTTGGTGCTTTTCAACAATTGTTATTTACTATAGATTAATAAAAACAAGTTGTTTTTTTTTTTTTTTTCATGGACAGAATAGATTTATTAGGGGAAAGAAAGCTCCTGTCCAAGAGAGGGACAGAAGTGGGGTCCCGAGTGGGCAGTCCCCATAAACAGCTTTGTGTTTAGTATCTATTGTGTGCCTCCCATTGTGTGAGGGATCATATAAACCAATTATAATGCTACAGTAAGTGCAGGTATGGAGTACCCATGGGGCGGTTTGTGCAAACAGGGGCATCTGATCTAGGAGTAGGGGAAGGAGGTGCGGGCGTGAGAGAGTCCCCCTGTAGGGTGTGGTATCCAGAGTAGCAGGATGAAGGAGAGGAATTTGAGGGGAGCAGGGTCTCTTCAGGCTGAATGTACAGCATTAAACAGAGACATCTAGGTAAGTGCAGAGTAGGGGCTGAGGACTAGAGAAAGGAAGAAGGGGAGGGCTGGAGTATTCAGGATTACTCCAAGTACAACGTCAGGGTGGGCCTGGGCCTTTTTTTTTGTTTCTAAATAAAGCTCTTCAAGTGCTTTTCTGTGTAGGAGAGCTTGGGAACTATGAGCCACAGTATGAAAAACTGAGCCCAAAAGCTGGGAAAAGTTTACAGGGTGTTGAGCAGCTCAGCCCTTACTTAATTTATGATGAGAAGTTTTCGAAAAGTTACATGTGCTGGATAGTATGATACCTTTCTATATTGGTTGAGGCACTTAAGCCAACTCAACTCTTTCATAGAAGTTATAGTGCCATGTATCTTTATTTTCACCTATGTTTAGAATGAAACAAAACAAAAGCCTCAACTTTTAGTTGTACACTGATTGTCTTTGTCCTCCCACCATAAGGCAATGGCAATATACTATCTTCATGTTCAAGAGAAAAAAGAATTGTCAAGAAAGTGCTGGTAATCTCTAATCAGAGAAAAGAAGGATGGATGAGGTAGATAACTAAGATTCTGTTATGGTGAACATCTTCATTGATCTTAAAGAACTGCTCTTTGCCTTCTGTGTCTGTATTTTCTCTTGGCAGCAAGCTGAGTTAGTTTGGAACAAAAAGAAAGGGAAAATCTACCTGTTTCCAAATGATGATAACTGTGCATTGGTGTGGAAAAAGAACTCAAAACTTGATAGTAGAGTTACTGGAGGATTTATCATCTCTTGTTTAGTTAGAAAATAAGGTTGCTTTTGTGGAGAATTTTTAACTTAATATTGCCCATAGCTTATGATACCAGTTTAAGTCTTATGATCGTAATATCAGATGATGTTTAGAATTTTAAATTATTGAAATAACTTTTGGGTTATTTCTTTTTGATTTTTTTTATTAGTACACGTTTGTGACCCATAATGAATCATTATATAGGGAATCAGTATATTTAACTTTCAGTCCATTTTACCTCATCCTCTCCCCTCTCTCCCTCCTCTCTCTATCCCTATGTAACTTTTAGACTGTTGCTAAATAGGATTTAGCCAGAAGTGATGCAGACTAGAAAAAGATATTGTATGTTTTAAGCAGTTTGCTATTTAAAAATCTGTTATATTTCTTACAAAATAATTGTTCTTTTCAATGTTTAATGTGGCATATGAATTAAAGTGTGGTTTATATTGTTTTACTATAGACTTTGACCTAAGAGAAATTGTCACCAAGACAGTATGCAATTTAAATTTTTTATCATATAAATTTACTATTTATTTGTTTTACCCTGAGGTAGATTCCAAAGAACTAGTCTTTTTTGCATGTGTGTGAGGAGATAGAGATTTGGGATAACATTGTTATCAGGCCTTTTATATCTGAGAGGGCTTCGTGTCTTCCTACATTGCTCAAAGATTGTCCAAGTAGTAAACCTGTGTTTTCCAACTAAAGAGGCAAATGGCCATAGATGGCACTGTGGTTCGCACTGCTATTAAAATATACCGTATTGTGGTATTTTCTTTTTTCTTTTTGTATTTTTAGGGAAGGGTCTACAGAATGGGTGCTCAGGGTCTCACTACTAGATCTGACTCATAGTGATCCACCTGTTTATAGCCTCGCAAGAGCTGGGATCACAGGTGTGCACCTCCATACCCAGTCTGAATTGCCATCTGAGAGCACCCTGGGGACAGGGCTGGGTCGGCCAACTTGGCAGATCCTTGGAATCCCATGCCATGGTATTTTCTGAGGGAGATTTCCAAGATCTAATTCATTTAAGGGTGTTTTTTTTTTTTTTTTTTTTTTTTTGCAGGACCAGAATTCAAACTCGTGACCTTGCACTTGTCAGGAAGGCATTTATGCCACTGAGCTATCTCCCTGGCCCGGATCTAATTCATTTAAAATGATTATTTTGCTTAAATATTTTACTTTTCACTCTGAAGAGTTCATTTAACCCAGCAAAAATAGAAATACTAACTGCATTTGAAAAAAATTAGTATATTTTATAATCAGTTGTGAACAGCTGTCCTTTCTAAGCTCTTGATAGTATCTTATGATATTGGATCTGATTAAATGCTATCTCAGCAAAGTCTTTTTCCACAAGGGTAGCACACGTTCGAATGTCAAAATTAAACTGTGTGCACACCCATGCTTCCCTTCTTTTCTTCCGGAAAGTGTCACTGAAGATGACCAAATCCAGGCATTTCATCTTTTGAGTTCTTCAGGACTGAGGCTAAGCAACTGCCGCTGCCAGATGACAAGAAGCCCCAACAGCAGGGAAAAAGAGAAAAGAAGTAGGGATGGGGAAGAAAAGCTGAGGACGAAGGGGGAGGAGCACCAGGCATGCTCCAGCAGGTGAGGGCACGGACAGTGACAGCCCCAGGTTCCAGTTGGTTGGTACTTGGATTGCAGCCTGCACCCGCTAGATCCAGGTACCTTTCATAGCTGTTTGGAATCTAGATAGTACTGAGAAATATCTTAAAGTAAAGCTGGATATTGTCATTACATGCAAATTTGCCTAATGAATTTTACCAGTCTTCCCATTCAAGATCTGTAGAGAGCTACTCTGCTCAGTGTTACTATCACAAGAAGAGGAGGCTCTGTGCAACAGGGAGTGTTAGCTTAATTCTGTTTGCTTCCTGGATGTTGTGTGCATATTCACTTCGGTAAGGTTGAGATACTTAGAGGCTTACTCTCTTAGCTGAACACTGAGAGTAGCGAATGTTTTGTGGCCTACAACAGAGCTTTTCAACCTCAGCATGGCCTGAACTTGTAGCATTTATTTCTTTGCTGTGGGGCTATCCTGTGTCGTGTAGGTTGTTGAGCAAAGCCTGAGCCTTCTATACGTACTCCTGACAGTCAGAGATATCTCTAGATATCTCAAGTATCTCTTTGGTGGTAAAATTATCTCTGCTTGAGCCACTCAGTCTAGAATGATTGCTGACAGAGTTTTAAGATAGATGGAGCAAAGCAGGGAAGGAGGAGAGGGGGAGAAATAATTAGCAGCTGAGGGCCTCTCAGGCTGGATACCATGTTGTACTTAATTTATCCTTCATAAAGTTGGTGTATAATTCATACATGAGTACATATAAAGTGAAACCAGTTTCTTAAGGCATCACCATTTGGATCCAAGACTTCAAGTGAAGTTTAGCTGACTTTAAATGTCTTGAATCACACTGTTATATATCATTTATCTTTTCATTGTTACTGAAGTCTCTGTTAGACCCAGTGTGGAGAATTTAAAGATGACTTGGGCTACTTACCACCTACATTTATTTTATCTATGCTGTAAACCAACAGAGGCAATGTAACCCAAGAAAAGTGCGGTGGGTCAAGGGTCAGGAGTTCTGGTTCTGGTGTCGATTCTAGTAACTAACTAGCTGAGTGCCATTGGGCGAGTTTGTATGAGTTTCAGCTTCTTCTGTTCTAAAGTACATGGGCTGACTGTTACACTTCCTCAGGTCAGTGAGCTCTGTTGTTTTGATGATGGAGAAAATTGGAGCATTTGGCATTTCAAGACTAGTGAAAGTTTTCATGTTGGTCTAAAATTACTCTATACATAGTTTATGACAATCTGTGCTTTGGGACTTTTTGGCTTCACTTAATCTATCAGTCTTGTATTAGTACATTGTGTTTTTGCAATTCCTAAACTCATTATTTGAGGCTTAGGAGATAGCTCAGCGGTCAAAGCACCTGCCTTACACATGTAAGGGTCCAAGTTCAATCCCCAGTACCATGCTGACCCTGTAACCCTGGAACCCAGGGTGCACTGTGCCAGCCACAAAACTGCATGTAGTGGCACAGGCCTATAATCCCAGTGCTGGAAAAGCTGAGACAGGAGGTTCACTATGAATTTGAACTGTGTAGTGAGACCCTGTATTAAATAAATAAGTAAATAATTAAATAAATAAAAATTAAGCCCATTATCTCCCTTATAAAGCCTTTTTAAATTATCTTTTCTATAATAGTAACTTTTCTTTTTATTCACGTTGGCACTTGTATATGGAGCTTGTACCAGTTTCCATACTTTTTCCTTGTCATAGCTGAAATGATTTGTACTTGGTTATATTTTATTACTCCAACTAATTATAAAATCTTTAAGAGGAAAGTAGGTTTTCTATTTTGTTTCCTGAAGTACTTAATAAATGTTGTATATAAGTTTTTAATAATACCTGCTGTGTTAATTTTAAGACCCAGAATTTATAATTTTAAAGCAAACCTTTTTCTAAGAAAAACATCTATGATAAGTGATGTATGTTTCCCAGTCCAAAAGCTATATCTTGTATGAATTATTCTCTGAGCACACTTTACACTTAACTTCAGTGGAAGAAAATAGCAATGTTATGTGGCACAATATTTGTCTTCTCTCTTCCTTTTAAATTTCCCAGACCTGGAAATTAAAGTGCTTTAAGCAGGAGGTTTCTGAAATGCTCCGTTGAGTCCATCTTTTCTGAAATAGCCATGTGTAGGAAAATGTGACATGTTCATTGCCAGAGGAGAGCTGGCAAATACAATTTGCTGTAGTATTTTAGCAAACATTGCTATAACTTTTTGACATTTACCTGTAGTTCCTATTTACCTTATCAGTAGTTATAGTGACACATGATTGTCAACTTTTTATATTAAGACCAAACTAATAAATTAAACATGTTGTGTTTATATCTGATGAAAGTTGATGTTTTGGAAGGGTGTTGAAATATACTGACAGGTCCTGTTCATAAGTTCCTTTGGTATAAGTATGCAGATGACATCTTTAGATATTGTTTGTAGACATACTGATAGAAAGCATTGACAAGGTAGCAAATGCAAATGTCACCCTCACAATTTAACCTTTCTGTATAGGAGAAATATGTTAGTTTTCAGTTCCATGCATCTTTTAACTTTATTTCAAAGTTTTTGTTATTTTCTAGCCTGTTATCATTTTGTTTCATGTACCACTAACAGCAGCTGCTGCAGTAAGATTTGCACTTGAGAGCTTTCTCTTTTGTGGAATGTGTACTTAAATGATTGCAAATGCAAAGGAATATAGGTTTTTCTAATTTTTTATGTTTTTTTTTTTTTCCTGCATTCGTTTCTCATTTCTTGAATCTTTTTTGTATGATTTTTTTCTGATTCCATATTCAAAGTATTCGGGGTTAATAAGAGAAATCCTATGAACCTACTCGCTACACATACATACATTGTATCAAAGCATTTCTTATAACGCTTTGCCATGTGTAGGTCTGTGCTAAGATCAAACAGTTATGCATGTCATGTAGTGTTGTGAAAAAGTTTCAGCTCATAGAGACTCATATGGGACAGTCAGTAGGCAGGTGGCCTGAAAATGTTAAGTGTATAAAAATTTTCAAAGATGGTTGATGGTTAAGGGAGGACTTAGCAGCTCAGGGCAATTTCCAGGCCACTTTTCTCTACCTCTTGGACAACGTTGGACCCAAGATATTGAGATTTGATAGTCATTGTAAGCAGTAACCTTAAAAGTAGTATCACTGGCCTAAGGAATATACCATGTATCAGAAAAACAAGGAACCCACAGTTTTCCTTGTGATAACTCACTCAGCTTGAAGACCCTGATACCATTGTCTCTACATTTGCACACACAATTTCTTTTTATCCTTGACTCAATGGTCAACCTCTAAGCCACGATTATTTCTGAATTTCTGCATCTGTATTCTTGTATTTTTAGCACATCCTTAATTTTTCCACTTTTAATCTCCCCTGCAGTGGATTGTATATGTATCTTTTAACACAATGATATTACAGCCTGAGAATGTAGCGTACAGATGGAGCACTTGCTTAACTTAGGTGAGGCCCTGAATTCAGGCCCCAACACCCCTACCAAAAATGATTAAGAGGGACAGTATTTTAGTTAGGGACAATGCTACTTTTTAAAGTGAAACGTAATCTAGAAAAATGGAGGATTATGTAGTAGATGTAATCCTTATAAATATTCTGCACCTGAGTTGAGAAAAAGCAAGCTAGAATTAATCACCTAACAGAGAGCTGGAGGATTCTACAATTTCTTATCTTTTATCATCTTAAAGGGTTGGTCTACCATCATTGATGGGGTCAAATTCACATTTCACATTTTAGTGTTCATTTTATTCTGCTTGTGCCCAGCCCCCACACCACATCATTGTACATGCTTTGAGTGTCATGATTTTACCCTAATTAAATTAATCTGGTATTATTATGTACAGTTGATTTATTCATTCTTACCATAGTAGATACAAAGTTGTTGTTATGTGTACCTGCCTATTTGGAATTCTTTCATCATGTTTGTAACCTGTTGGCCTTCAATACATTGTTTAAAAGCTATTCATTAGTCCAACTTGCCTTTCTTTAAAAAACAAAACAAAACAAAACAAAAAAAAACTTTATTTATGTTCTGGCTGGCTCAGCCTGCCCTGAGGGTGGGGCTGGCATGGCATGTGGTGCCAGGGATCAAACTGCAGGCCCTGTGGTTGCCTAAATTTGCCTAAGCAGGCACTTCAGACTGCTGAGCTATCTTGTTGGCCCCTCCAACTTGCCTTTCTGTGTTCTACTATGCATACTTTTATAATATATTTACCTAAGAGGGAGGCAACAATTTTGTCCAAGTAGTTTATTTTACAAATTGGCTGTCCTCTCAAAATTTAACTTATATCTATACAGATATTTTGGTAGTGATTAATAGGTACAGTCTTTTGCATTTCCTGCCTGTGTTGATTGCTTATGAAGACAAGGTTGTGATTATCAAAAGAAATGTGTGAAAATGTGTTTTGGAGGACTGTATTACATGATGTATGATAAATGAGCTGAAATAATACTGTGAAGATGTCAGAATATATACTTCCAAATGGAATCTAACATGTTTTTGACTGTTTCATCCTTCATTGTCCTAATCCTGTATTATGAGTTCCTGAGACTTGATGGTGCCCTATAGTTTACTTTGCCTCCATGTGAAATTAGTACTACCACTTTATGTGAGATTTCAGATCAGGAACTGTGACCAAGAACAGAGATTCTATGCAGATGCATAGAGGAAAAGAAATATTTGTATAAATATTTTAATACTAAGTTTATTACAACATTATGACATGATTGCAAGTTATTCTTGGCCTCTACCATTGTAAGATATGCTCAAATTGATAGGCATCTGTTGGGAAAAAAAATCAGACTTTTTCTTTTCTGAAGTGCATATATATATTTTTGATGGACACATTTGTAAAGGATGAACAGGGATATCACAGCTAATACTCTACAAGATTGAAGTTCTCCAGTTAGCTGTTCTCTGTGATAACTGAGGAGAGTCACCTGTGCTATCTTACCAAATATATACTATTTTATTGAATAAAATGCCAGTGTTACTCTTGGTTAAAATATAGGGTTTGGCTATCCCATGTGAACCAGAACCATATCCAAAGACCAGGAGTATAATAATCAGGTCATTGAACTGGCTGGTGGCTGAGCAAGAATTAGAAAGCAGTGTTTGATTATATGTTGGTGTTCTTTTGAATGTGCCACTTTGTTACCTATAACCTGCACTTCTTATAGCAGTTATGATTATTCTTGAGTTATGTAAAAATCCAGCTTCTCATTTCTCCAGTCAGTTCTTGTCCGTTCAACATTTGTGAATTATGTTTCAGGAAACCTTACAACCAGTACTATAGAAATGTCCATCTACTTTCAATCCCAAGAGCCCTGAGGAATATCACAAAATGAAAGAGTTGTTGGATAACTAAAGGCCCAGCAGTCTCAGAAGTTTTCAGATATAAGTGTTGTGTCTATCCAGAAATCTTTTTTTTACATCAAAGAAAGAAGTTGGGCATGATGACTTATGCCTGTAATTCCAGCACTGAGGCAGGAGGATTTCCATGAGTTCAAAGCCAGCTCAGGTTACTTAAGGAATTCAAGGCCAATCTGAATTATAGAGGGAGACTCTGCCTTAGAAAAAGAGAGGAGGGGGGGAGGGGAAGGGAGGGGAAGAGGGGAGGAAAGGAGAAAAGAAAAGAAAAGAAAAGAAAGTAGGTAGGTAGTTCTCTGGGGTCAGGCTTTTATTTTGTTTATGGCACTTGGACCTCTCCCTGAGCTCTATTTTCCCATCTGTACAATGAAGTGGTTACACTGGACCAGTTAAACTCCAGTGAGAATCTGAATGATTGGGACGGCTTACTAATATATAGACTGCTAGGACACCACAGAGCTTCTGATTAAGACAGACCAAGAGGGCCCAGGAAGGGCTGGGGCTGTCAATGCTGGAGCGTTTCAGTTGGGTATTGAAGCTTCTGTCACCAGGTCATACTTTAAAACTCTCCCTGCAATACCTAAGCCCTCCTCAGCTCTGCAGTTTTTGTGACTGACTCCTGTCAATTTCCTGGACTCAGTGAAAGGTATTTTATTATCTTCCACTTTGAAGATGTACTACTTGAACTCTGCTTTAATTTTGCTTGGTGCATTTTCTCACCATAGTTTAAGTGCCTTTCCTTTAGAAGGACCCCCTTCCCTTTTCTTTGTGCTCTGCCAAACAGACTGTTGAAGTAATGTTAGTGAAATACATTTCCAAACTGCTCTTTGGGGAAATTTAAATGAAATTTTAAAATATCATTAAGAATGCAAACAATACATTCTTTGATTAGCTGTAGGCATCTTTACATTAGGATGACTAAAAAGGGTTCTGGTTAATTAGAAGTAATTTGTTAGAAACCTGAATCCTCTTTTTTTTCCCTCTCTCTCAGATTAAAACTCAGTTCCCAGCTGGATGCTTATAAGTACAGGAAATGTAATTGTCAGATGATTAATTGCAAAAGATAGATAATTAGAGTTCATATGATGTGTCAAATATGGGTAACTAAGAGGCTGACTACATGTTGAAAGCTAGCAGCTGAAATCTAGATTGTGGGTTGTGGCTTTAAAGGGGTAATTTGTCCTTACCATGGGGCCCTGTGGATCAAACTTGCCTGAATCTTGTGCATTTCATCCTATTTGCAGCAAATTCCTCACAATAAAAACTACTACTGGAAAAGAATTCCCACTACCTGAACCAGGCTTAGGAAATTGAGCTGTTGCTGAACTACCTTTCTAATGTCAAAGGATTTGGGATTTATAACCTTTTTTTATTTTTTTTTTCCAGTATCACTGTCTGAAACAAAAACAAATAAAAAAGAAAACTTCTCTATGAACCTAAGAAATATTATCGTCATTTGAAACTTGTTTTTACTTACTAATTTCTAGTAGCCAACCCTTCTTTGCCATTAATGTCCCTTGTTTGTGAAAGTTAAACGTTTTCATCATAAATCGTTGGATCCCAAGATGGAATCACTGTGCCTCTTTAAATGAATGTATTGATTATGTTTCTTTATGAATCCTTCAACAAAAAAAAAAAAAGAAAAGAAAAGAAGTATTATAGCCTGTCTGTAATTAAATTCACCTTCTCCAGCCTGACTCACCTGTTGGTTTAAGGTCACAATAAAATGATCAAAAACTAGACTTTTCTTCTGCATTTTAAAGAGACCTCTTTCCCCATCTTTAAACTTTTGTGATTTTATTGATGAGTTTTGCAACCCTTGGAAACACTGTTTTACAAATTCAGCTAATGACCCAAATCCAGCTTGTTTGTTGTGTAGGAGTTGCGTTAAAATAACTCACTGTATGTGTATTGTCATTAATGATATGCTCATTTTGATAATGGGGCTGCAGATTCTTAGTCTATAGTCCTTGGGGAGATGCTACAATTTTTTTTAAACTAAGTATTGTTCTGGCTCCTTTCCTTGATTGGCCCAGAAATAGCAATCAGCTGGGGAGCAGGATGACATGCCTCTTAGCGATCCCTTTGATCTTTGAGATGAGTATCAACATTGTATGCTTCCTAATGGAAGTGTAATTTAATGAAATCTATTGGGTAAACATACTTCAGATGTTCAAAGGAGGTGACAAAATTTTTGCTGGCAGCCAGGACCTGGCTGCTTTCCAGCTTGCCTCTAGCTGCTATGCATATAGCATTGAGAAAGGCACTTAAAATAGGATCACAAAGTATTATTTTCATTGTGTTTCAATCCCCTGCCCACTCTCCCCTACCTATTTTTTCCCTTAAGTTTATTTCTATGGTGTTTCTGAAAGTGCCCTTTGCCATAAAACCTCTCCTAGTGTAAAGTGGACTGTGAGATTGCATCTTTCTCTATTGTTGGTTTATTGTATGACACCAAGAGGAGTACGTTGGATGTATGGCACCAAACTCAGAAGTTGTAGGCGTGAGACTTCCATAGAATATCCTAGAGGTGGAAAGATGTACTATGTGTGGTTTTTTTTTTTTTATTTTTTTCTTTTTAGGTACATGTTTCAGTGTAGTCAACTAAATGAAACATTCCATTTTGAGAGGTGATGATACTTTTTATTTTAATAATCTCTGAGGAGGTCAAATGGGAGTAGCTCTACTCAGTGACAGTGTGAGGACATGACTAATTTCTAGTGTGTCAGGTTCTCTGGGCTTCTGTTTCTTTATCTGTAAAATGAAGTGCTTGATTTAGATATCTAAGATCATTTTCAGCTCTGAAATATGGTTAACACTGAAGGACTGAAGATCAACCTTGCCTAATGCAATTTATGGTAACCATTTATGTAACTTTTTAAAAGCTGCTTTCATCAAGAGGTGTATTTACTTTGAAGAATCTTCATAGAAAATTATTGGTTTAGCTCTCATTCTGAACAGTATCCTGCTCCTGAGTTCTGAGGAAGCTTGTCTTCTTTACAGCTCCCTCATCCTTCTTATAGGCAGAGGACATTTCAGTATGGTTCTGTGTCTTCTTTTTAGCTTGTCTTTTAGGCTTCTTTTTATAGACTGCATTCCCTCACATAATGGCCAGAGCTTTCTTATATAGTGCCTCCACAACCTCTGGAGTGATGTTGTTCTTTATTACTGAGAGAATTGTTTCTGATCAGCACCTGCATCTTCCTCTGTTAGGTCATGCATACAGTCTGCAAGGTTCCGACCCACAGCGGGCTTCATGTGTGTTTCTGCACTGACCTTCTGGCTTCTGAATCATAACCAGGAAATTGGTAGTATGAAAGATAGACCTAACTTCCTTCAGGGCTTCCCAATCTATATTTCAGTACTAATTCTGTCAGGACTGGTTCTGAGTTGCTGGTAAAGGCACCAGGCGGACCATCAGTGCTTTCTAGCTTTGAGACATTTCTGGCCATATCTACTTGAGATTAGTAATCAATTTTGTCCTCTAATCTTCTGGCTTCACTGGGTATCTCTTAAAGTAGTCTTTATTTTGATAATGCCAATAAATTGTATCCTGCAGACCCAGCAGTATCATAGGTAGGGAAAGCTACATACATAACTATTAACTCTAGTAAACACATCAGAACAAATCCAAAAAGAAAAAGGTGAAGTTAATTGTAGTAATATTGCAGCAGCAAGCAGAAACACCCAAAAGATGCCCAGGATTTGGAGACAGATTTATTTTATGTTGACAGGCACTGGTTGGGATCGTTCCTAATATACCAGGCCCTGAAGGCTCAGGGGTGGAAGTTTTTAGGGGGCTTCAAAGGGGAGGTACAGAGGCAGAGTACTAAGTTATCTGTGATTGGTTCTTGCAGTGTGGTTTATAGTGACCTGCTGTGCATCACAATGACCAGCTTTTTCTAGGTCAACTAGAACTGACAGGAACTGGAACAGGAACTGTTACCTGGGCAGTTAACAAACTGAAGTATACTGGCAGGGGTGGGGGCAGCTATTTTCTGTTGTAATATATTTTATTGAACCCAGTATATTCAAACAATATTATCATTTCAATATGATCTACATTTTAAAAATTATTAACAAAATAAGGCACTCTTTTTCTAAGTTTTCAAACTCCCTGTGGCATATTCCTGTTCTCACCTTCAGTGTTTCCGACACTCATGATCCATGGTGGGGACTACCATGTTAGACATCGGTTCTAGATGGTGCAGTGTGTCAGTTCCAGACCGCATTTCCAGGAGCCCATTGAACATGAGCACAAAGCTGCTTAAGCCTGCCCCTCTCACTAGTCCATGGGTTCTGAACCTCAGCTGTGCAGGTCGCTACCTGAGGAGCTTTTGCAGCTGCTGATGTCTGAATCCCCTGCCCAGAGATCTTAATTTAATAGTCAGATTAATCCCAGAATACCTGGATTCATATGGAGCACTGTAAGTTATTCCAGTGTTGAGTTGAGGCTGAGACTTAATGTTCTTAAGCGGCAGCTGTGCCTCTTCCACAGTGTGCCTCTTCCACTGCCAAGGAGGCTACTATGCTCCCCACACCCCTACTCTTCTAAACCACTTTCTTAGTAGAAGCCTTATACAGAGGCTTTTTTGATCAGATGTAAAATATTGTCACTTTGTAAACTAAGCAAATGATGGATTTTATATTTAAAAATAAGAATGTGATAGCTTAAGAAGGTGCACACACTGAAGTGTTTTCAGAATAATAACAGTAAAACCCATAAGAAATGGAGCATTTGACATTAGTCTTAAAATTTTTTTATCTCAAATTATATACAATATATAAAGGCAATTGTCTCAGTACTATTACCTTTTTGATACTTTTAAACATTATTTCTTGGACAAGGCTTATTTCCTTATGGTCTAACTTCTCTTTAAAAACAGATTTGAGGCATAATTTACATGCCATAATGATTTCTGTTGTCATATGCAAATCAGTAATTTTCATGATACTCTTACAGTTGTACCATCATAACACATCCAGTTTTATAGCACGTCCTCAAGGTTCACTCATGCCCACTTGCAGTCAACAGTCATTCCTGCTCCCAGTCCCATGCCAACTGCTGACCTGTTTTCTCTGTTACAGTTCTGCTTTTTCTAGAAATGTCAAGTAAATGGAATCATGAAATATGTGTATTTTTTCACTTAAATATATTTTAAAGTTTCATTTATACTGTGTCATGTGTAAGCAGTTGTTTATTACTAATATTGCACTATATGGGCATGAACCATAGTGTATCTGTTTACCAGTTTTGATGGCATTTCATTAAATTAGTTTTTTCCAGTTATAACTCATACTGCTGTGAAAATTCACTTACAAGTCTGTGTGGTAATTTCTGACATAAATGTGATTTCTTTTGAGAATTTACTAGGGGTGTTATTTCTGGGTCATGTGGTACATATATACACGTTGTAAGGACTTGTCACTGGTCTAAAAGAAGCTACTGTATACCATTTTACATTTCTACCAGCAGTGGATGAAGGTTCCAGTTTTTATCCTTGTCAACACTTGATATTGTCAACCTTTTGGATTGTAGCCATCTACTGCATATGTAATAACATCATGTAGTCTTCTTTTTGCTCATTTTAGTATTTAAATTGTTAAACTGATACATAAAAATTACATGTATTTATGGGTACCAGGAGTTATTTAGATGCATGTATATAAATACCTCTCTCCTCAAGTGCCATTTAGTTAATGATGAAACATTCTAAGTTGTTCTTCTAGTTTTTTTAATAATAAATACTATCATTATCTATAATCACCCTACTATGCAGTAGCACTCCAGAACTGTTTTCTTTTCTAATAATAACTCAGTATCTATTAATTAACCAGACTTTCCCTGTCCCTTTCTCCTCCCTACTCTGCTCAGTATCTGATAACCACCATTTTGTTTACTTTTATTTATTTATTTAGTAGTAGTGGGCATTCAACTTAGGGTGTTGTGCATGGTAGACGAGTGCTGTCTTGCCGAGCTACTTCCCAGACCACAACCACCATATTAGATCATGTGCTGCTTGTGTGACTTTTCTTTTGCTTAACACAATTTCCAGTTCCATTGCAAATGATTAGCTGCCATCATTTTTATAGTTCGATAATGTTAAATATAAATATATAAATATATATATATATACACACACACACATATATATATATATATATATATATATATATATATATATATATATTTGATTCATTCATCACTGAATGCCTTTATGCTTTATGGGGTAAGCCCTTATCCATTGCTGGCAGAAATGCATTGACAAGCCCTTGTTTTTACTTCTTTATTCTTGTGAATAGTGCTGTAATAAACCTGAAAGTGTACCTAAATATTACAGATTTCATTTTGTTCTGTATACATACCCAGTAGTGAATGGCACTGTTGGATCATATGGTAATATTTTGAAGTTTTAATTTCAATTTCCATATAGACTCATGATACTGTGCATCTTTTATTGCATTAATTATTTATATGTCTTTGGTGGAATGTCTGTTTAAATTATCATTAAGTTCTTTGCATATTCTGCATAAATCAGATACATGATTTACAAATATTTTCTTCTAGAGTGTTTCTTCTCATTTTCTTAAAGATTTTTGAACTATAAAATTTTAAGATTTGTATAAAATTATCTTTTTTGGGTTTTTTTTTTTTTTTTGTCTTTTTGCGAGAGAGTCTCACTATGCAGTTCAGGCTAGTCTTGAGCTCACTTTTGTAACCCAGGCTGATCTCAAACTCACATTGATCTTTCTGCCTCAGCCTCCCAAGTGCTGGGATTATAGGCATGCACCACCATGCCTGGCCTAAATTTATCATTTTTAAAGGATCACTCTGGGTATTGTGTCTTACAAATCTTTTTCTGCTTAAAAGGCACAAAGATTTTTCTTCTATTTTGTAAAATATATTTGCCTTTTATTTGAGTTACTTTCTTTGAAATGGTATGAAGTATCATGGTTGTTATTATTTTTGTATATGGGTGGGCAATTACTCCAGCAGCATTTGTTGAAAAGATTTTCTGTTCCCTCACTGAATTCCTTTGACACTTATAAAAAAATAAAACAGTAAGATGATAGTAGTGTAACAGTTTATTTCTGGACTAAAGTGTTTCAGTTTTGTGATCTGTATAGCTATCCTTATGCCAATACTATGGTGTTTTGATTACTGTAGCTTACAGTAAGTTTTGAAGTCACATATTTACATAATATAACCCTCTACTTTGTTCTTTTTCAAAAATAGTTTGCAATTCTAGGTTCTTGGCAGGCATTTTCCTATAACTCTCAGAATCATCTTGTTAATTTCTGTGAAAAAAGTTTGACATTTTAGTGGAGATTTACTGGACAGATACAGTATAGCTTGATTATGGGAGAAATTACTATCTTAACAATATTTAGTTTTCCAGTCTACTTAGATCTTTAATTTTTCTCAGCAAGTTTTGCTAGTTTTAAGCATACAGGTCTTATACTTTCATAAAATTTATTTATAATTTATTCTTTTTGATGTTATTGTGAATGAATTTTTTCTTTAATTTTATTTTTAGTTGGTTTATTATTATTACACAGAAATGCAGTTGATTTTTGTGCATTGATCTTGTGTCCCTTAATTGTGCTGAACTCATGTAATCAAGTAGCTTTTGAATTTTATATGTGAATTATAATGTCTTCTGTGAATGACAATTTTTCTTCTGATGTGAGCATATTTCATTTTTTAATTAATTTTTTGTCCTTTGGTATTTATTAAACATTGGTACAAAATTGAATAGCAATTAATGGTAGCAATGGATTTTTTTTTTCATAGATGCCCTTTATAAGATTGAGGATTCTTCTTCTTCTTCTTCTTCTTCTTTTTTTTTTTTTTGTGGTACCAGGGATTGAACTCAGGACCTTGTGCTTGCTGAGCAGGCACTTATTCTACTGAGCTCTCTTCCTGACCCTGACGACTCTTTTATTTTTCATTTATTTTGAGTCTATATTGTAAATGAGTGTTGAACTTCACCAAATGTTATTTGCTCTACTGTGTTTTTTTTTTTTTTGTCCTTCTTGTTTTAGTATGATATATTAATTGAATTTTGAATGTTAGTCATATATTTTTAAGTTAAATCTCACTTTTTCATAGGATGCAATCCTTATGTTATTCGGTTTAGTTTGTTAGTATTCTGCTAGAGATTTTTATATCTGTGGTTACAAGGAATATTAGTCTGCAGCTTTTCTATCAAACCTTTTCCTTGTTCTTTGGTCTTATACTGCTGGTCTCAGAGCATGAGTTGGGAACTTTGTCTTCTGCAGCTTTCTAAATGACTGTGTGGAGTTATTTCTTCTTTATGTATCTGGTAGAATTTGTCAGTGAAGTTTTGTTGGCCTGGGTTTGTTATTGTTTTTGTTGTTTGGTGGAAAAATTATTTTACTAATTTAATATTTGTAACTGTTGTAAGTTTCTTTCTTTTTTTTCTTTTTGAGTAAGTTTTCTTCATTATGTATCTATTAATTCGTCCCCTTTAAGTATTCTATAATTTGTTTGTAGTAATAAACTCTTCATAATATTCCTTGGACATTCTTCTCATTTTAGAATCTCATGACAATGTTTTTTGATTTTTTTCTTAATCTACTTTTTTTTGATGTTTTAAAAACCTCTGATTCTTTAGATTTTCTTTACAATCCATTTGTTTTCTATTCTATTGATTTCTGCTCTGATCTTTATTTCCTTCTCTTTGTTTGGTTTTCATTCATTCTAATTTTTTGGAATGGAAACCTTGTTTGTTGATTTTAGATCTTTTTTCCTTTCTAAGTGTTTCCCTTCACCAGCCACTTTAAAAATCTGTACCTCTGGCCATTTCCATGTTATTTTCAAGGTTAATATTGCTGAGCTATAAGAAAATTTGGAAATAGGCTTGGAAGCTAAGAACCACAGCTTTTTCTCAATATTGAATTAAATATTTTCAGGGCTCTGGTAATTTTTAATAGTGCATGGGATGCACAAACTGGCGTAGAATGTGTTTTTAGATGCAGTGAAGGCCGACCTGCCCCGCCATGGCTCTTCTCCCCCATCATTGTTCTTTTCTTAAATGCTCCGCTAAAAGAGGTGTCACTGTCTGTTCACTGAAGGGCAGAATTCTTGAAAGACTTTTTTTTTTAATTTCTGCATACCTCCTTAGTTTGGAGAATTCTAGGCAAGTAGAAAAGTTGGAAGAAGAGTATGACTATCAGCTATATACCTGTGCCTAAATTAAATAACTTAACACTTTCCCTCTTTGGCCTTCTGTCTTTCAGAGAGAAATATTTTAATTATCAATCATTTTCAAGAAAGAATGAAGGATAAGCCCGAAGCTTCTGGCTTGATTGACTAGATTTTTTACAGAAAGAGAGCTAATTACTGAATTGGGGAAAAAGTAGGGTTGAAGTTAGTTGGCTTTTTTCTTTTTTAATAGGTACGTAACGGTTCTAGAATCAATAATCTATTTTTGGATGCTTTATAGTTGAAATTCCTGGGACAGTTTCATGGAGAAATTAAATTACTAGTGGAATTTATCAAATTTCAGTTCAGAGAAGAGGTTTGATTAGACCAATCTGAAATTAGGATGAAGTATTTAAACTATTAGAAATAGATATGAATACTTAGAAAGGTAAAAAGCAGATTCTTGACCAAACTCACAGAAAGTTGGTGTTCAAGTAGAGAACTATTTGAATCAAGAGAACAGCTGCTAGTTAGGTGGCTCACTTGTACTGAAGAGACAGTTTCAAGAAGGGTGCATCTCAGTGGGAAGAGCTGGGTGACATGAAGACCTAATGCAATATTTGTCATGTGGTTGGCACTATGGCCAATGGGGACTTCTTAAGCCTTAATCTGCAGGTAGGCTGAATGTGGGAAGTAAGGAAGATTCAGTGAGCGCTTTGAAAGCCCAGTTTGAGCCATACATGGTGGTGCACACTTTTAATCCCAGCACTTGGGAAGCTGAGGCAGGAGGACTTCTGGGATTTTGAGGCCAGCTTGGGCTACATAGTGAGTTCAAGCCCTTAACTACATATTAAGACCCTGTCTATAGTTAGATAAAGCTTTACTTCATTGCTTAACTATAGACAGGGAAAATATTATAAAGGTAAGTAGCTAAAATTATTTATCTATTTAACAAATTTGGTGTTAATTTCGCTGAAGCAAGTATTCGTCTATCACTTGTCCTCTGAGTGGCCATGATGATGCAGACGGTGCTCTGACAGAGTGGCTTCTCAGTGTCCGCCCAGACAGACTGCTGGCAGTAGACAGTTTCAGGTACAAATCTGAGTTTGCAGCTCCTGTTTGGACAGAACATTGCTACGTGGTCATAACTGCTTGCCAGTTGTGTTTCTTTAGCAGAACTCTTTACAGCTCTTGCACTTCAGCCAGCACAGCTGTCAGCTGAACTAATGTTTAAACAAACTGCCCCCCGCAAAAAACCAACTCATTTTGAATTTTTTTCTATTCTCTTTTTTAATTAATTAAAAGTTGCCTATTCTTTCTTCAGCAACAGCAAAGAGAAGTTGTGGCATTAAAAGAAGGGAAACATTTGAGTACATGTAATCAGAGTGATTATATAAAAGGACTGACTTTAGAAACTGATGTTTTAAGCTCTCGCCCCCATACTTACTACCTGTTTGAATTTGGCCAAGT
>PVJA010027761.1:0-28261 GCA_004027025.1 Myocastor coypus | reverse complement strand
CAAAAAAAAAAAAAAAAAAAAAAAAAAAAAAAGAAAAGAAAAAGAAAAAGCTTCTTGAAGAGGGGTTCATGTAGTCTAGATTTGGGGTGACCATTATGTCACTTAGCATCTTTCAAGATGGCTCCCCAAGAACCCTCTTCACTTAATAGTCTATGTGAGATTTTTTTTTCTTAGTGTGGTCTTAATTTTGTCAACATTCTGCTGTTGGCAAAAGTTTAGAGCAGTGATAGACTTCTAGGACCCTATCGAGAGTTAAAAGACCCTGAAAATCTCTCATCTTTGATTCTTTAATCTTAATGTGAGATAAGATAAGCGGTATGAATGTAGGGCTAATCAGCTTGTTGGTATTATCAGCCTTTAAACAGGTACTGCCTGAATACAGAGCTGAGGAAGGACCTGACCTCAAGTAGGCAGACAGAAAGCAACTCTCTCTCTCTCTCTCTCTCTCTTTCTCTGTCTTTCTTTCTGTTACTTTTTGGGCATCTGACAAGTGAAGAGTTAAGTGAGTGTGTATGTTTGTATTTAAAGGTTGTTTTGTTTTTAGAAAAACAGCTTTTCAGTCCTCATGATCACAACAGAAAACATAAATCATTTTTTAATGAGGAACAGGCTAAGGGCTCAGGAGTTTATTTGTCCTGGAGAATGGTGGTCTCTGTTTCATTATGAAATACAAAATTTTTCTTTAGTTAAACAAGGGAAAATATTCACAATTTCTTAAATTTTAAACAGCAAAATGATCTTTTCTTTAGAGGGAATATGCACTGGCATCTCCTCATTTAATTTCTCCATTCCTGTAATTATTTCTTCTGGTTTGTAGACACTCAAACTAATGTGATTCATATATATTTCTTTCAATCAAAACATGGATTTCCTAGTCTACTTCCTCTTGAGTACTGGAATATTTGTACTGAACTCCACTCCCTAAAGCATTTAGCTTAAAAAAAATCAAAACAGAGCCAATTTTAATAATGATATGATTTCAATTACACTGAAGTCTGTTTTTTCAATAGCAAAAAAATTCTCTTTGTCTAAATCAACATGTTCTTTCTCAACATGACAAGGCAGGTTGTTGTCTCCCACTTTTCTTCTTAGTCTAAGAGTGAAATATTAACAAGCCTGAGGGACAAAGAGAAGGATGTTAAAAAGTACTGTGCACTTCCAATTAAAGAAATATTTCATTGTGTAATACATTTATAATTACTGGCTATGTCTCACAGCTGAACTGATTCCATAGATCATAATGACATCACAAGGTTATACATTCTCACATTCACTCAGATTCTGAGCCACTGGACATCTAACTCTGGAGCAAGGTATTCTGCATTGCTGTTTTTCCCAGCCTGTAGCCTACTGATTTCAGCATAGGATATGGTCTTTAAAGTCCTTTGCCCTGGTCCTGGACCTAGTTTCCTTTAAGAACTTATCTATTTTGAATTACATTTTGTTAGTCCTTTACATGATTAAAGCCGCTGAGGAAACACGGAACATCAGAATGTAACTGAAAGGCATTTTTCTTTTATCTTTGTTTTTTGCTACTGTAGTTGTATTTTAGGGAAGGATCTACAGAATGCTCAAGTTCTCACTGCTAGATCGGACTGCTAGTGATCAGCTTGCTTATAGCTTCCCAAGAGCTGGGATTATAAGTGTGAACCACCACACCCAGTCTCAATTGTTGTCTCAGTGTACCCTGGAGGTGAGGCTGATATGGCAGGACCAGGAATTGAACGCCTGACCCCTGAGCCTGCTTGGAGGTTCTTTAATCTGCTGAGCTATTTGGCCGACCCTGAAAGGCATTTTTCAATTCCAAAATAACTTCTAAGTAAAAATGTTGGTAAATATCATAATGCCCTAAACCTCAAGAGAAACTTGTGCCTACCTAAAAAGTTACCCAAGCTTGCACTGGGGGTTAATGGCTTTCTCACTTGCAGTATAATTTTATATCTATTTTTTTAAAGAATTTTATTTTTTTTTCTTGTTTCAGAACTTTTGTTTGTTTGTTTATTTATTTATTTTTATGGCCGGCTCAGCTTGCCCTGAGGGCAGGGCTGGTGCAGCATGTGGTGCCAGGGATCGAACCTCGGTTCCTGAAGCCGCCTAAGCTTTCCTAAGCACGCGCTTTAGACCACTGAGCCATCCTGCCAGGCCCTTTACATCTATTTTATAATAAATCATAGTTATATTTCTGCATGATCTATGTGTCTTGACTGAAATTATTTCATCAAGGCCTCAGAGAAACAAGGGTCAATGAAGTGAGAGGCTGTTGTCCCCATATCAGGACTTGGCTGTTCTATGACATCTCTTTCAGTGAGTTTTAAAATTAGACTCTAAGCCGAGGGGATAGCTCAGTAGAATAAGTGTCTGTCTGGCAAGTGCAGGGTCCTGAGTTTAATTCTTTGTATAAATAAATAAATAAATAAATAAATAAATAAATAAATAAATAAATGATACTCCATGCTGTCTTTCCAGTACTCTCAGGTTAAAACTATGAAACTCCATCTTTTTTTTTTTTATTAGTCAACTTTTAATCCATTTTATTTATTTTACTTTTAATAAGAAATAACAAAGGAAAAGAAAAAGAAATAACAATGGAACAGTTTCACAACACATTAGTAGGACAACCATAATAACTAATACAATTCATTGTTGTCTGCACAGCAGTTGTTCTGAGTACAGGATGCGATTGGTAGAAATATTTCTTCTTATTGACCTAATAGAAAGTAGTTGTAGGGCCCAGCAGGACGGCTCAGTGGTCTAAAGCACCTGCAAGCGGCTGTAGGGACCGCGGTTCGATCCCCGGCACCACATGCTAGGCAGCCCTGCCCTCAGGGCATGCTGAGCCGGCCATAAAAATAAATATAAATAAACAAATAAAAGTTCTGAAACAAAAAAAATTAATTAATTAACTTAAAAAAAGAAAGTAGTTGTATACATAGTCCAATATTCCATAGTAGTAGTAGACTATTGGCAGAACTGGCAGTGTCAGAAGCTGTTGACTTGAATCTTTACAGAAGGGCTACAAGGATAGCCAATGTTTTGGTCCTAGCCCTTCAAGGTTAGTAAGGACTCTGGACATAAGAAAACTTTTACTGTAACTCCACTGTAACTCAGTAGAGTCCCAAATTTTCTGTTCAGGGAGATTATGGGGACACAGAGGAAAGGGACTGACAATGCGTAGTGTGCCTAAGGAGAGTCACTTAGAGAGAAAACATTCTTTCAGGCTTTCACAGAGAGAAAACTGGTCAAGCAATAGCTGTGACTCATTCAGATGGCTGACACTGACAAAAGATCTACAAAATGCTGTACATGGTTTCAAGGTTAATCCTGAGGGGATTTGACTGACCTTGTCACATACAAAAGTTACATGTTTTGTTACACAGGTCTTGCTTTAGTCTGGCCTTAACCACCCAGCAAAAGAGTCTAACCAGGAGGCATAATATGTAAAGCCAGATTAGTGTGCTGAGCTGAAACTCCATCTTTTGCTGTGTTTAGGATATACCATAACAGTCTGTGGGATTGGAAATTTTCCCATATATGCAAAATTTAGGCAATGTGTAATTTGTAGTTAGTATTTGTGCCTGGCTGTTGTTCTCAGGAAGTTTGCTTCCTGTGTTCTTTTCATTCTACATATTTGGCATTATAAGGGGATCTACGTCCCAGCTTTTGTCTCCCTCACCACTTTCTATAAGAATGAGGCTTTTGTTTAAAAAATGGAATACTACCAATGACTCTGCTAATTTCTCCATGATAATCCTACTTTGAAACATTTTTTACTTCTTTCAAGAGTGTTAAGTCAGATTTGTATGCCAGTAAATTAAAAGATTATTACAATGTTTACATATATATTGCATAGATAGTTTACATCAACCAGTGCATTGAGACACATGTGTCAGACTCTGACCTTACATGATACTTGGCAAGATAGACTGGTGTGCATTTCTTTGTGAATTGTCTATCAGTCACAAAAACGGGAGAAATAAAGAAAACCCATACCATAACCTTTTAGCTCAAGGACTCTGGTAACACATTACAGTTGATTTCTAGGCCACAGGCAAAGAAAAAAAATGACAATTTTCTTCTCTCCTACAAGCTTACTTTCTCCCTTACAGGCGGTAATTCTTAGTAGGTTTTCATACTCCACTTTTATCAGTCTATATATTAGAAAATAAATGTCTGTGGAGATTTCATAGAATACAAGCCAATGCTCTGGTCTCTGATAGTTCTGAGGTAAACACAAAGGTCAGTGGTAATCACTGAAAACTTCCAGATCTGGGATTCAGACAAGACAGGTTACATATGATTCCTAGGCCAAAGATGGAAATCAAAAGGATGCCAATTTTTCTCCCTACCAATTTATTTCATTTTTATCAGAAAGCAGTCACCCTTTTGAGCTGTTGTTCTTCTCTTTCCTAATAAATGGGTGGTTACCAATTGGTTTCCTACTATTCACCTCTTATACACATCCTATATACAGAATGTGTTCCATAAAAAAGGAATAGAAGTGCCGGGCGTGGTGGCTCACGCTTGTAATCCCAGCACTCGGGAGGCTGAGGCAGGAGGATCGGTGCGAGTTCGAGACCAGCTTGGGCTACAAAAGTGAGCTCAAGGCTAGCCTGAACTGCATAGTGAGACTCTGTCTCAAAAAAGACAAAAAAAAAAAAAAAAAAAAAAAAAAAAAAAAAAAAAAAAAAAAAAAAAAAAAAAAAAAAAAAAAAAAAAAAAAAAAAAAAAAAAAAAAAAAAAAAAAAAAAAAAAAAAAAAAAGAATAGAAGAGCCATAGTATTAAAGTTAGTTATCTTTAGTGAAAAGACAGCAAAGCCATTAAAAGTATCTTATGTACAAGCTTTATCTACCCTTTAGGCAAATCCTGAATTATATTTCCAGGATAAATTAGAAACCAGTGTGACAGCACTCCTTAATCAGCTGGATGTCCCTTGATCAAGTGACTTGGCATTCCTCGAGTAACCTCCTAACAGGAAGAGCCGTAATGCTCAGAACTCGGGCAAAAAAGGACTTGCTCCTTCTTGTTGAAGGTGCCCAGCAAATGTTAGAGCTGCGCCAGTACTTACATGCCCTTTTTAAGTGTTCTTCAATAGATTCAGACAAATTAGAGGTCAGTTATATTTCTCTGAAACAAATTAAACAGGACTTGGGTAGATTTTCAGAATATGACAAAAACATTTATAAACTTTCTAACATGTTCTTGATATGAAATATCTTGGAAGGATGTAAATGATATTTTGAGACATATTCTTACAGATTCAGAAAAACTTCATGTAACTACAGGAGCCATACACATTAAGTAAGAATATATCCATATATGTCCATAACTGGGATTATAATGACATTGATGACCTGTAAAAATACTGATATTTTAAAAGTGACATTCTAAAAGTACTAAAAGCCAATTTAGTTAATCTTAGTAAGGTAGTTATCAGGACCCAAAGGAAAAACTGAAAACCAATAGTATTTCTTGAATGACTTAAAGAAGCTTTGTAAAAGCATATTATTATTGACCCCCACAGTCTCTAAACCTGCTTTAGAGATAGATTTCTTACTTAGTCAACTCCAGCTATTACGGGGGACATTGTCTTCAGAAAATGTCTTCAGATCCTGGAACTCCCACTGACAACCTAGTAAATGTTGCTAATTCTGCCTTTTCTTTTTTAAGTAACCAGGATATATAGGACAAGCAAAGTGGAGAAAAGGAGGCTAAGCTTAAATTTGAATTACATGACAAAAACAGCATTCAAAGTTTCTCTCTGCATTGCAAGGTGAACATATGTTACCTGTTGACTTTTTCCCCAAGCATAGTGAGTTAATTAATGTATTGTCTTCTGCCAAATGGGCCATAGGAGTACATTCCCTTTTTGAAATTTGACCTTCTAAGTCACCTAACCTTAAATGTAGCAAAATAGAACACTAGCGGGCTTTCTACCCTGAACATCGAAGGAACCTTGGTCCAGCAGCCCAGATGTTGTCCTTGGAGGAGGACCAAAGCTCCAGACAGCCTTCAACCCACTTATAAACATCAATGATGCAGAGTTTTGGCACTGAATGACACAGATAAAGGATTCCTACCCCAAAGTGAGGCTGCTTATTCTGTTCTAATCTCTAATTCTACCTCCTGATTTGTCAGGGTATGGGTATGAATGGGACAGAGGATCAAGTATTTTACTCATTCTCCATGTAGTTTATGAAATGATTTTCTCCAAATTTTTCTTGTTATCACTTGGATGTCCTGTCCCTTTATCGGGCCAAGATTTACATACAATAATGGAGCACAGATCTCCTTTGGCTCACCTAGTAGCTTCACATTCAGGAGAATGGATGCCACACCTGTGGACCAGCTATCACCATGTGCAGTAGCATCACAACTTTTTATTAATTGGAGATGTAAAAGTTACATTTTTAGTTATACAGGTCTTGCTTTAACTTGTCTTAGCCATCCAGAAGAAAAGTATAATGACAAGGTATGAAAAGTAAAGCCATATTAATTTGCTGAGCTTTAAAAGGCTAAAGTCAACAACTTCTGACAATTGTCAGCTCTGCTGATAACCCACTACTATTATGGACTATTGGACTATATTGGATTATTTTGTTCAATTCAATTACCTATAATCTTTAACTTCAAGTACGAAAAGGTCCTTTAAAGACTTCCTTTTTTGTCCTTTTCTTATTAACTGTGGCCTATATGTTCATGGGACTAATACTGTTAATTATAGGCAAATGAAGTATCTTAATCAAGTTCATGTCTTTCCTTATTTCCTTTTGCCAAACATAAGTTTGTAATTTTAGTGTAGACTTTTGATTTACTTGATTTTTCAGTACATTTTTTTATGGCATTTTAAGGAAACCCTACTGTAATAAAGTCTCAGATGATCCTGAATGATTTTCATTTTCTCTTCTTCAAACTTTTACTTAGTTCCATCTGTATTATATTAAGCTTGATCAGTATGGCCAGTGGACTACAGAGGAGGACATGGTGCATAACATTAAAAGCTTTGCTGCTGTCACCTGTCTTTGGTCTAGTGAAGGCAGCAGCCCCATTATGAGGATGGGCAGTAGTCTAATGGCGACAACCATTAGACTACAAGGAGCTGAGGCCACTTGGCCTGTCAAATGAGTGAGTTATCTGGAAAGCAGATCCCTCTGCTCCTGTCAGACCTTCAGAAAATTGCTGTTCTAATACAATCTTCAACAAAGAGATTTGTCTGTGGCATTTTGAAGAAAAACATAATTATCTTGAAACAATGCTTCTAAATCTTGTAATTGACAACATAGTATATGCCCTGGAACCAAGAATCAGTACAGGAAAAGAAAAAAGAATGAAGAACAACTGAAAGAACAGAACAAAGGAAAGGAGGTTCAGTCTATCATTAATGGACGAAAGGCACTGCCAAAGGGAAAGAAACGGAGAGGAAGGATTAGAGGCAAAAAAGAATTTGAGTATTTATATGAGTCTTCATAACAAAAGGATTATGTGAATATTATAAGATATAATTACTTCATGACTACTAGAATGTTAAAGGTGTCAGTGAATAAATTTCACCTCATAAGTAAATCTTTATCTCATATACTGGCTTTCTATTTTTATCATAGAAAGTGTCATTCCCAGCCTCATCTTTCAGGATGGAAGAAAAATTTTAAAGCACAATGTTTTGCTAAAAGCTGAGCTCTCTCAAGCACCAGAATGTAAGAAAAAACAAAGGTGGAAACTCATGAATGAATTCAGAGTGATGGATGAGAAAGTACGCAGAGTGGAGTTGAGGGGTAGAGCATTTCAACCGCTGCCCCCTCTTGCTCATACTGCCCATCTCAAAACCCTCAAGTGTGGACTGAGATGTTGACATGTGCTCCTCTGACGCTCCCCTAAAAGGCTTTGGGCCACACAGCCTTCCCTTGCACCATCCTACTACAATCTGATCTTTGCTTTCTCCTCTTTAGGGTCATTATTCTGACCTAGCTTATTGAATAATTCATTTCTTTCTAGTTCGTAACACAGGCTGCCTCTTGTTATCCACATTATCTGATCTTCTTCCTAAGTTTCTCTCTTCCTCTAGATTTACCTTAAAAGAGTGAAGCATTCCTCAGTCTGAACACAAAATGTTAACCTGCCTCCAAGGAATAAAGTATGTGTTTGGGATGGAAGGCTGGACATTCTTTTTTGTTATTAAATGATTTGGCTTTACTACTATTAGCTAGATAATGATCACATAATCTGATTTCATCAGGTATTTGGTTCCTTCTACACCAAAATAAAATCATAAAAATGCCATGTTATGTAAGAATAGAATAAGATAATGTGCAATTGGATTATTTTTTAAAGTTCCAAGAATAATGAATCATAGTATAATTATTCTAGTAGGAATTGCACATAGCTCTGACCCACATATTTTAAATTTTAAGATTAATTTAAGTGCCTCTTTGAGTTAAGAGGTAGAAAAATCTTAATGATTTAACCATACTATCTTTAGTTTCAGATAAGCATTTAAAATTCATGTATTAATCTTATTAGTCTATTGATACTGGGCAAGTTTTTAAACTTTTCATTTGTATAATGAATTCTAAACAAGGAAAGTTTCACAAAATTAAGCTGAAATGAAGCATGAATGTAGAGTTTAATAATTCTTAGTTTCTGTTAGCATCCTCATAATCATTAATATTAATCACACATTACCAAATTTCCCTGAATTCTCTATATAAAATGCCCTATAGTTCTTTAATCTAGATCTGCAGGCATCTGATACTTTACTTGAAAGGCATTTGATCAACCTATTAGCAATTGTCATTACCTTGGAATAAACAAATATCAGTAAATAGGAAACTGACTCCTTCAGCATATGGACAATGAAACTGTGCAGGATATAGGATTATCAACTTGGAATGGCCATATTAAACAGGATACTGATTCTTTAAGTAATCCACAGCTATAAACACTATGCAAGGATAAATCACAAGGTGGTGCACTGACCAAAAGCAGAGAGCGAAACACCTACATCTTGGTCCTGAGGAAACATTTCCAACCTAGAAATTTCCATCATTGGTGATTTCATTAACAAGAGACAGAATAGATTTTAAAGGTTCATGGTTCAATTTTTTATATTTTTAATCAGTTTTTAAACATTCCATACATTCAGACTAAGTGCTAGCTAACTCTCTGTGTCAAACTGAATAGTTCAACAAGGGATGCCTGAAGTCAAGTACTATTTCTGGGAGGGAGAAGATTGACATCAGAATCTATAGGCTCAGCCGTAGACATTGCCCCTTCAACGTGGGTAGGGATGCTGCAATCTTGTGAAGGTCTGAGTAAAACAAAAGGCAGAAGAAGTAATTCATCTTATTTCATTTCCTGACTGCCTCCTTAAACTCATAACTTTCTGCTGCTCTTGAACTAAGATTCCAATCATTTGCTTCCCTTCCTGATGTGATTTGTGACCTGTACTAGAAGCTGTGGGATGCAAATCAGCTTACAAAAGTCTTTAACACTTATCTAAAGCAAATAATAAGAAATACAAATTAGGGAAATAATCCTTTTTATAATAGCACAAAAATGAAATATCCAGAAATAAACTGAAGCAACCTAAATGACAGTCACTGAAAGGATGGGAGCCTACATGCTCTGAGAGACCTCACTACAAACCAAACCAAATGTGACAAAACAAAAACTGATGAGATGCCAGAATTTAATCAGCTTAAGCATGGAAATCACTTCACAATATATACCAATATCAGATCCTCCAATTTTACATAGTATTTTTTTTTTTTTTTTGTCAATCATGAATTAATAGGGCAGGTCAAATAGCACAGCAGAGTAAAGCACCTGCAAGCAGGCACAGGAGCCATAGGTTCAATCCCCCAGGCTTGCCTGCCCCTGGGCATGCTGAGACAGCAATTGAGAGTGGGTGTGGTAGTGCATGCCTGTAACCCCAGCTCTTGGGAGGTTATAGACAGGCAGATCATGAGTCCAATCTAGTAGCGAGACCCTGAACATCCTTTAGACCTCTCCCTAAAATACAAAAAGAAACAAACAAAAAATCATGAAATAATAAATACAAAAAATAGAACAACTTTGGGAGTTTGAATATTGTAAAGCCTTGAAATGGGAGAGAAATCTTGTCACATGTCACATGATGAACTTTGAGGACATTACATAAACTGAAATAAGTTAGTCAATGGAAAGATTTGTGTCATATGACTCCATTTATATGAGAAATCTAAAGTTCCTCAGAGACAGGAAATCAGGAGAGGCTGCTAGAGCCACATAGCCCTAATCCTAATTGAACAGTTATTTTTTAATGGGAAGAACTTCAGTTTTGCAAAATAAAAATTTTCTAGAGAAGTTAGGCACAACAATTAGAACTTAACAAGCACTCGTGAATTTAAGACTAAAAATAGTTGAGATAGCAAATTTATTCTCTATTTTTCAATTGAACAAATTAAGGAAAATTAAGTACCTGCTCTGCTTCTGTATTGAGCACCACCAAATGGGGTCCCGTTTAAACACATTCATACTTGTTCCTAGCCCAAACATTCTTTTCAGTAGAAAAAAAAAAAAAAGCAGCACCTGGAGCCCAAAGAGTTTCACATAGCTGGACAGCAACCCCAGACTTTTGTGTTCCATGGGAGAGAAATGTGATTGCAAGACATGGCAAATAAGATCAAAGTGAGGTTTTTCAAAACATTTTTTTGAAGAATTTTTAATTTAATTTATTTTTTTTCTTGTTTCAGAACCTTTGTTTATTCACTCATTTTTATGGCCGGCTCAGCCCGCCCCGAGGGCAGGGCTGGTGCAGCATGTGGTGCCGGGGATCGAACCGCGGTCCCTGAAGCTGCCCAAGCTTTCCCAAGCAGGAGCTTTAGACCACTGAGCCATCCCGCCGGGCCCCTCAAAACATTTTTTAATTTAAGGAGAATAAAAAAACAATAAAAACACTACAGAATTTCAAAACAAGATGATAGGAAACTAACAATGTTTTTATATTGCATAATGTTGTCTTCAAGCTAGTTACTCAGATCACCAGATACGAGCATGCAATTTTTTGACTTTTTCATAATTTTAGAGTACAAATTAGAATTTAAAAAAAATTACAACTGATACAGAATTTCTTTTTTTTTTTTGCAAGTCATAATACAGCTTCATTTTTTCATTGATATTGTTTATTTACTTTTTAAAGTTACTTTTAATAAGAAATTACAAGGTGACAGTTTCAAAACACATTAGTGGGGCCCAGCAGGATGGCTCAGTGGTCTCAAGCGCCTGCTTGGGAAAGCTTGGGCGGCTTCAGGGACCTCGGTTCAATCCCTGGCACCACATGCTGCGCCAGCCTTGCCCTCAGGGCAAATAAACAAAAGTTCTGAAACAATAAAATAAAATAAAAAATTGTTAAGAAAAACACATTAGTGGCACAATCCCAATAATTGATACAATGCATATTGTCATCCTCCTTGTAGTTATACAGAGCACAGGGTGTAGACATGATAAATTTTCTAATGGTTATTGGTATAAAAGATTTCTTCTCTTTGATTTAATAGAAGGTAATTGTATACATAGCCAAAAGTCCCATAATTGCAGTAAGTTACTGGCGAAACTGGCAATGTTGGAAGCTATTGATTTGGGCCTTTTACAGCTCAGTATACTAAACTACCTTTACGTTTTATGTGTCATGTTTAAATTTTCCTGCTGGGTGGTTAAGGACAAGTGAAAGCAAGACCTGCATAACAAAACATGTAGTTTTTGTATCTCCCAAGGTCAGTCAAATCCCTCAGGACTTACTTTGAAACCATGTACTTAATAAAGTAATATAAATTTCACAGTATTTGTTGTAACACATAGTGCTGATTCCAACCAGCTCTTCAAATTACCAAGTACATGTATGTAAAATTGGAAGAAGTAAGAACAAAAAGAAAAAAAGATATAAGAAATTAAAAAGAGAAACTATACAAACAATCAAAACAAGATGGAACAAATTAAAGTATTAAAACAATTTGCAGACCTATTCTTCCATTTGTAACACTATAAAAGGAACTAACTAGGCCATATTTCTAATATTTTAATACTGGTGCCTTTAGAAATATATTTTAAGCCGGGCGTGGTGGCGCATGCCTGTAATTCCAGCACTCGGGAGGCTGAGGCAGGAGGATCGGTGTAAGTTCGAGACCAGCCTGGGCTACAAAAGTGAGCTCAAGGCCAGCCTGAACTGCATAGTGAGACCCTGTCTCAAAAAGACAAAAAAAAAAAAAAGAAATATATTTTAATTTGCACATTTTGTTCATTATTAATGACTTTTTAAGAATATTCCTAAAATAATTTTTTTCTTTCTTTTTTTTTTCAGCAGGACAGGGATTTGAACTCATGACCTTGCACTTGCCACGCAGGCACTTTTGCCACAGAGCTATCTCCCCAGCCCCCCTAAAATAATTTTAACTATTTGAAGTTTTAAATAGAAGTATGTGATTTTCAATAGGGAGTATTGAGTATATTTATAAAGTTTACATGACAAAAATTTTTCATAGCTATAACATGCTAAGCATGCAGCTTCAAGACTGAGAAGAAAAGTGTCAAAAATTGTGACCAGTAAAAATACTTGTCTAAAAATTATGTGTCCAGAGACTATTTGGTTAATAATGCTCTTTGTAAATAAAAGAAATAACAGATAGAAGTAAAAATCTTTTGATAAAACAATGAAAGTTTTTTAATAGAATAAATGAAAAAACAAATGACTACTTTGAGAAATAAAAAATGTATTTTTCAGGTTATTTTCTTTGTTTCTTTAGATTCAACAGCACTAAATAATGAAATACATAATTCTGAGTTCATAGTTGCACACAATTTTCAATAATTCACTGTGTGATATTAGGGAGATAAATGAAAGAGTGAAAACCCTGGTACCACTTTTCTCTCTGATCTTTGCTGCCACCATGAAAGGTTGCTCTCTGCCATGTGCTGCTCTGCTTTAGACCCAGCCCAGCATGGACTGAAACCTGTGATAACTGTGAGCTAAACGAACCTTTCCTTCCTTCACTTTGAGTGTCAGATATTTGTTCCAGCAATGAGAGAAGAGTAACTGAGACATTTATTTATCTCACAACAACATAAAAATAGAAGAAAATCTTTTCTTGTTCACAAGATGGCCCTTTCAAACATGATTCATTTCATGCTACTGAGATGATTCTTGATGATGCAAGAGGAATCTTTGAGCTTTGAACTACTGTGAATGAACTGAATCATGTGATTAGAGAGGCAAATCTTTTAGTCTTCTTCTGTAAGGAAAAGGATTGAAGAACAAGCTTGACCCCAGTAATGTAGTTAATGTTTAATTAACAGATTGATTAACATTGAACCTCCATAAGAGTCCTGAGTATGTCTTGAAATCAACAGGCATTTTTTCAGTAGTGGAATATTTTTAGCCATAGGTAGTGATAAATCAGACTCTGAGAACAGAATAAGGGCCCTGAAGGTTTCTCACATTAAAGTTTTGAGGTGCATTAAGTCATAAGGCAAGAAAAGAGAAGTGGTTATAGGAAATTACCATCCATTTCCAGTTCCTGTCAGTGATGAAGAAGCACAAACTAAACAACTGAGTCATTTGGTGGCCCAAAAAACTTAAAATATCTTAGCTACACACATTAAAAGGAATTTAAAGACCTGAAAGGCTGTAAACTGAGCTTGCCAGGAGATTATGGGCAGGGTTCAGCAGGCCAGAAAGCTGATGGAAATGCAGGTGGTAAAGGCCACATTTTGGAGATTTCAGTGTGAAACAAGGACTGGACTGGCAGGTGGATGCCAGCTCATGTGTGTTGCGCTGCGGCAGAAAATTTGTCTCGATTTTTCTCCTCCTCAGAGATATAGTGGTAGTGAGAAATTAAGGGCAATAGACTAACCTGACAGAAGAAATTTCAAAGCACCACGAGCAAAGTCTAAAATATGTATTCTTTTTGAAGCCAGCAAACTATTGAATTAAATTTCTACAAATTGGAGCAAAAAATTAAATCCCCCTTTTTAAACTGTGGGTGTTAAATGTCATAACTTGGCAATAAGAAAGGAACTAAGGCTCTGGTTATGTCTCCAGCCTCACGGCCTCAAGCTCTCTCTGCCATACATCCCCAAATCAGTGTTTTAGTGCCAGATTTGTCCTGCTAGTCATTTTTCATTTCAGGATTTATCTGCAGAAAGCCAGTTTCACATTTGCGGAGGTGGGACACTCTCACTGTATAACCTGAAATGATTTCCTGTTTCCTTACCTTTTACCAGAGTATTGGAGTAATAGAGCTGCATGTTGGGAAAATTAGAAATATATATAAATGAATACTTAGTAAACACTTCGGATGAATAATCTATACTAAAAGATTTCAAATAAATATATTAACATAATAATGGTGTGGAATGTTTTAATAAAAATCTCAACAGAAGTGTATGTAAACAAATTAAATTTTAATTTTATGTTTACTTTATCTTATTGCCTTATAACTGACAAATAAAATCACACATGTAAATTATATAACATCATGTTTTGAGATACCTAGATATTGTGAAATGGTTCCTACCATCAAACTGCTTAGTGTATACCTCTTCCTTTACTCATGTTAGATATATGACAGTTTAGAGAAATATTTTTTTAAATTTATTTATGTTATGGCTGGCTTAGCCTGCCCTGGGGGTGGTGCTGGCACAGCATGTGGTGCCAGGGATGGAACTGTGATCCCTGAGGTTGCCTAAGCTTTCCTAAGCAGGTGCTTTAGATCACTGAGCTATCTCGCTGGCCCCCTAGAGAAATATTTTTGTTTGATTCTTTCCTACTGCTCACTCCCTTAGATCTATATGTAGCCTCATGAACTCATGAGAGTGTGCTTTTCAGAGGAGGCCTGAATTGTGATTGATGTGATGTTTTGTGCTGGTAGTATGGGTATGAGTGGTACATCCAACCTGCCCTGCCTTGGCTCCAGGTGATTATGGGTTGAAACATCCACAAAATGTGAGCCAAATAAACCCTTCCTCTCTTAATTTTGTGGTGTCTCATGCTTTGTTTCAGCAATGAGATAAAAGTAACTAAAACACAATACTTTAGTGCTATTCATTATTTTTTATCCAACATAGTTGTGTTTTTTTTAGATTCCCCATCTGCCTGCAATATTCTTTTGAAATCTGAATCCCATAGAACTTGTTCAGTCAAGAATCCTCTTTCTTCCTTCCTTTCTTTCTTTCTTTCTTCCTTTTTTTCTCTTTATTTCTTCCTTCCTTTCCTTCTAGAAATTTTTATCTCTTTGATATCTAAGGATAAATTTATGTGGAATAGGAGTTTTGGTGAACAGTTTTCTTTAAGGGCTTCAAATATACTAGTTCATGCTTTCTTTAGCTTAGTACCTGTTTTAGAAATATATTATTTTGAAGACTTTGGCTTTACATATAATTCAGTGCTTTTCTCTTACAGTTTTAATGACATTTCTTTGTTGTATAGTTTGATGATTAACCTACAATAGAAGGAGGAATCAGTCCCATTTCCTTGCAGGTCACTGAGCAGTAACTCACTTTATTGAATGTTGGTGGGATTGTTTCAGTGATAGTGTTTCAGGGCCAAGCTGTTTCAGCAGAATCATCCACAGACACTGTAGTAATGTTTGTTATAAGTTACAGGTGACAGGAAATGTAAGGGCTCTGGTTTCCTCTTTCAGTAATCTGAGATGTAACCTTGTGAAGGCACTTTCCTCTGTTGCAAAATGTGTGTGTGCTTAAGAGGTACGTAAAGTTTATCTAGAACCAACCACTTTTGCCATTCTCAAAAGAGCTCTGATTTGACTGTCCTTCTGTACTGTATGAAATACTGTGTTAACCACAGTGAAAAATCAGTGTCAAGATTCCTTATGAAGCTAGGACTGGAGGTCCCATTCAATCCAGCTATTCCCCTCCTGGGAATTTTTCCAGAAAAACTGAAAACATCATGAAATATGTTTGAAATACTTATGAACCCATGTCTATAGCAGTGCAATTTGTCATAGCTAAAACTTGGAAACAACCCACAAGCCCATCGACTGAGAAATGGATAAACAAGATGTGGCATTTTTATACAATGTAGTATTATTCAGCTATAAAAGGGGTAAATTTGAGGCTTTTATTGGTAAATGAATGCAACTAGAGACCATATTCTTAAGTAAAATGAATTAGATCCACATGTAAAAACACAGTATGGTCTCCTTAATGTGAGAACTGAAAGAGAAAATCAAATCTGAAGACTATGGTAGACACTAGGAAAAGGGAATAAATTTGTTCAAAAGGACGGAAATACTGAATTGAGGGGGAAAGGAGAAGAGATATATGTGTGTGTAAGCAAGATGATTTCACAACTATACTGTGCATTTCTGCTGGTCTGGAAAGGAGGACCTAACAATTTGTTTTGTCTCTCTTTTTCATTTGTCTTTATTCTCTTCTTCATTTCTTATATATTTCTTTTTCTTCTTTCTTCTTTCAATTTTGCGTGCATATATCTGGTAATATAAACAACTTGCTGGAAAACGACATTATGCATTACAACAAATACTGTGAAAATCATATTACTTTGTTAAGTGAAATTCTGCATCACGTATAATGTTTGTGTCTTAATACTATTTTGTATTCTCTTTAAGAGAAATTTAAAAAGAAATACTGTAGTAGGTGTGCTTAGTGAAGTTTTTCTACTCATTCAACACCAGAACTTACCCAGAACTTGAAGAAATTCTGTGATGCGTTCTGCCGCTCTCTATGAGAGATCACTGAGCTGCTCCCTTTCACTTTCTGCTTTGCTTTCCATAACCTTCCCCTATACGGCTTATGCCCAAACTGTGTTGCTTTTATTACAGTATAGCTTTGTAATTTGGGTTTAAATCATTAAATGGCATGCTTCCAGCTTTACACTTTTTCCTTAAGATTATTTTCGCTATTTGAAGTCTTTAATGATTCCGTGTGAATTTTATGGTTCTTTCATCTAGCATGAGAAAAATATCACAGTAACTTTGATAGGAATTCTTCTGACTGTGGGTTGTGCTATGTAACGTGGACATTTTGACAATATGAATTCTGGCATTCCTTCAGTGGAAAAATATATTTGAAATATTAGAATAACAAAGCATGTTCATGCAAAGTATTACATATGGGGAAGCAAAATTTAAAAAAAAAAAAAAAAGCGTTTCCACCGGAGGTTTAGTCACCACTAATTTATTTATTTATTTATTTATTTATTTATTTATTTTTGGTGGGACCAGGGTTCAAACTCATGATCTTGCACTTGCCAGGCAGGCACTTGTGCCACGGAGCTATCTCCCTGGCCCCTACCACTAATTTTATTTGACACAGGATTATAGTAGAACTTCTACAAGGTGTAATGAAGAAAATGGTAATTAAAATTTTAAAACACATGCCTCTACAAAACTCAAGGATAAAAGTTATTACTGAGATTTATAATGCTCTAATGTTGTGATAATGACACATAAAATATTTTCAACACTATTACAGAAGTTAAATCAACACATTAAACTTAACCTTAATAATTCACTAATGGATAAATAATATAACACAGATGTTATGGTTTATGTCTAGTTGTCCCCCCAAGGCTTCATGGAGTCACTGGGCGGGGACTTCTAGAGTTTGAGATTTGATCCATGATCCCTGGGATTATAGGTTTTAGTACTGGTGGGATTATGGGTGGAAGTACTTCTGGGATTATGGGTGTAGCCTAGGGCGGGAGCTAAGGCAGAGAGCCTGAATGTAATAAAAAGAGAGACAGAGAGATAGACTGGAGCTCGAGCTGGTGCTGCTGCTCTGCTGCCGTGTTGGTTGGCTACCTCTGCCGCCATTTTGTTGCTGTTCTGCCGCCATGAACTGGATGCTCTCCGCCCTGCTCCACTCAGCCTTGGGCCAACCGAATATGGACTGAAATCTCCACGAACTGTGAGCTAAATAAACCTTTCCTTCCTTCATTTTGAGTGTTGGGTATTTGTCCCAGCAACGAGCAAAAAGTAACTAAGACAACAGATAAATTGTAAAATCACTAATCTAAAATGTGAGAGGGGAGAATAGCAAAAACAGGATTTCCACATGAGATACAAGCTCAGATGTTTTCCTGATAAAATAGAATACTGCAGCTATGAAGTGTTTATGTAATTTTGAACTTAAAACTTAAGGGAAAACTAGAGTAAGTAAACAATAGAAAAAAGAAGAAAATAAATTACATAATCACGGTAATCATGAAATTTCAAAGAAAATAATAATACCAACTACACAACAGGCAAAAAATGGTGATAGTAAGTCCTTTCTTTCCAGTGAATGAGCTGATCATAAATAGTCCAAGTTCTTAAGTTGGATGGCAGATTTATTTATAAAAATACATGAGCCAAATAGTTCTCACCAGCAAAATCACATTAGCATCAAGGACATAGAGTGAATATGAAATGATACAGAAAGATACTCTGTTGAATAATAACCAAGGATACCAAGGATGAATCTGTTTTTCAAAATTATAGGACAGGTCATTAAGAAATGATAAAGTGTGATTTAGCAACAAGATACAGCAACTGTAGTTATTTACCCAACCTCAGAATATCTAACTACATAAAGTAAATGCTGATGGAACTGAAAGAATAAACAAAGTACAAAATAGTAACTATAAAAAAATAGTACTATAGGAAAGTTTAATTTGTTACTTTCTACAGTGAATAGATCCCGTGGGTAGTACATCATTAAGAAAACAACATGTGTGAAAATACAACAAATGGAGTAGATTGATGTATAAAAACATTACACCCAACAACAATAGAATGCTAATAATTCTGAATTACATGGGGGGGATATTATTAATTATGAATTGTATGCCAGGCCCAAAATAAACCTTAGACTATTCAATAATACAAGCATCATATGGCATACATTCTAACCATAACTGATATAAAATCAAAAATGAAAATCAGTATAAAATTGGTATCTTAGTTATTTTTCCTGTTACTCAGACAAAATACACAACACCTAAAGTTAAAAGGGAAAACAGTTATTCAGACCATTGTTTGAGATGTTTCAGTTCATAGTTGGTTGTTTCCATGCTACAGTGGTATGACAAAGAGACACTGCAGAGAAGAAAGAGTCCTGGCAAAGCAGGTCAGGCATTACAGAAAAGAAGCAAATAACAAGCAATGACCCTGTTTCTGTCCCTTGTATCTTATCCTGGCTATTCTCCCTTAGGGTGGGTAGCATTCACTTTTTTAATTCTAACATGACATCTTTGATGATCCCAGAATTACATACCTTAGATCAAGCTATGTCAGAAAGCCCTACTTTATGACTGCATTAGGATTGGGGAGCATCTAGATATAAGCAAAACATTCTACTCTTGAGCCCCAAACACTCATGCACGTGTCTTTACTTAAGAGACAGTTATTCAGTCTCTCAGAGACAGTCAAAGTGCTAACAGCTTCATCTCTGCTAAAAATATCTAAGTCCAAAGTCTCATCTGAGATTTAAGGAAATCTTTTTTTCTATGAATCCCTGTATGAAAATAAATTTAAATATTTCTGATATAAAAGGGTACATAATAAACATTACTTTTCCAAACATTATCATTCTCAAACAGTGCAAATAAGTGGATAGAAAGAAACAGTATTAAAGCAAGTCCAAAAAGCCAGTAGGATAAACATCATTTCCTATAGCTCCATGTCCAACTTCTGAGGCAATCTGGTAAGATGTGAACTCGAAGGGCGCAGCCAGTGGGTGTAGTTCCTGTGTCTTCTCTCTGGGACTGGCTTTGCTCCCTCTTGGTACTTTTCTTCAAAGAATCCACAATCCTAGATGCTCTAAACTTCTGCAATTTCCACTGCGGAAGTTTCAACTTCTAACTCAGTGTCTCTCAGGGGCACAATGCCTGGTCTCCCAGAACTTCTGAAATCTGAGTACACCTTCCTCGTGCACAATTCTTGCATTATGCATGCACCTAAAACCAGCACTATGTGGATATTGCCAAGGGCTGCTACCACTGGAAAAGTAGAAAGATTTTCTTTTCTCTTGGCTGTAGGATTTGAATGACTACCTAGTTCTGTGGAATCATTGTTGCATTTCCTGGTGCAAATCTTTTGCCCTCTGGGACTAAGACTTCAAAGCAAGCAGAGCAGAAGTTCATGGTAAAAGGAAGAAAAATCTTTGCAAGTCAATCACAAATATAATGGTAAATGGTACCACTTCTACTTCCACCTCTTGATTTTTGAACCTATAAATCCCACCTCTGGGACACAGTACTATATATTGGATGCTCACTTAAACCATATAAAACCTTTTGAATAATCTTGCATTAGCCCTGCAAATTATTACCACCTAGTTGGTGATATAAAAGGCTGTTCTACCTGTAATAGTTGATACCTAATGCCAACTTGAAAAGTTTAGAAGTTAATCTCAGCAGAGGTCTGTGGTGCTTACTTGTAAACATCCTTGTAAAAGTGGAAGGCATGGCAAAGTCATGGGGAGAGAGCCAGCATATAATACGATGGAAGAAAATAGGCTTGCTTTCCCTCTTTTTTTTTTCTCTTGTTACTTTTTCTGTCTTCTGCCACTGTGAAATGTTGCCCCTCACCAGGCCACCTTGTTTTCGAAATAGCTAATAATGGGCTGAAACCTCCACAAACTACTGTGAGCTAAGTAACCTTTCATTCCTTAATTTTGGATGTCAAATATTTTGTCACATCAATGAAAGGAAAATAACCAAGACAGAATTTGGTATCAGTAAAGTGGGGTCATTGCTGTGACTATGTTTGACCATGTGGTTCAAGAGTTTTTAGGAATGGATTGTGGGAAGAGTTTGGAAAAGTTCAGAAATGACATCTGAAAAAGTAGACTGGACACTTTAGACTGTTCTGTATGGGAGACTCTGGGCAGAGTTTAGAAGACCAGAAAACCAATTAAGACCAGGCTCCGGCAGTTTCTATAGGACCGCACTGGCTTTTGAACTTTAGATAATATGTATTATGGCTTGGCAGAAAATTTATCTGCATTTTACTTATATTCAGAAACTTTTCTTGAAACTAAGATTAAGGGTGATGGACCAATTAATCTGGCAAAAAAAAAAAAAAAAAAATTAAGGCTGTCTAATGTTGAAGAGGTGACCTTGCTATTGCTGGGGACTTTTACACAGGTCTATGTCAAGAATCAAAAGCAAAGAGCCCAGCAGGATGATTTAAGACATTGCAACTCTGGCCAGAAATGAAGGTTTAGGAAAGCTTCAGATTGCAAAAATAGAGCAGAGAAGATCTTGATTGCTGAGAACAAACAAAAGAATAAAAAAAATAGTCCAAGGGTATCACTAGAACTGCAAAAGTGAAAGACTTCACTTTGAGAAGAAACTTACAGACCATCATATTCCAGAATGGTAACAGTGCAGAAAACTTGTTACTCGGAATTGGATTCAGAGTGCCCAGCCATCCAGGCACTTGACCCCCTACATCCAAGAGAAAGAAGAGCATAGCTACTGCTCCAGCTGGCAGCAGATTTTGGTATTATCCACACAACACTTGTTTTAGTTGCATATGGAATGCAATAGTTATATAGAGTTAAAAAGGCTTCCATCTCAATTTCAGAAGGCTGGAAAGGCCAGAGACTGTGCCCCTTGAGAAGGCAAAATGTGAAACTGTGATTGTAAGGCTAAAAGTGCAATGGTGACCCCTAGAAGTTTGGAAATGCCAGGAACATGGATCATCTAAGGAAACCTATAAACAAGGAGCAAAGTGGGCCCAAGAGAGAAGTCATGGGGGCTACAACCACCAGAAATGCCATAGAGGGGGAGGTACTCAAGCCCTTTGGAGTTCACCATTTGCTATGGACTGATTCTGATACCGGACATAAAATAAATAAATGGAGATGTCATGGGAACCACCATCCCTGCAGCCTTGTGGTCCTTAATAATGCCACTCATTGCTGCAGTCCCTCTATGGATGCAATGTTGCTTTTGGTTTATAATTTTCTCAGACAAAAACCACTTTAATGGCTTACAGTTGGTGTTTTCCAATTATAATCTCCATCACATCAGAGCTTAGGGTATCAATGGGAATGTTCTGCCAAATACTAAGTATATCTATCTAAATTATGCATTTTGAAACTAGGGACATAACTACAGGATGGATTCTGAGACCTTCTGGGCCCACTGTGAGCTAAACTTTTGCAGAAACACCATTAAATTCCTGATTTCCATAGGCCACTAGTCTTGCTGAAGGGCCATAATGATGTTTTGACTCTCCTGCAATCACTGTTAATTCAGAACCCATGACCACTCGTCCCTAAAATGTCCAATCATTTCCCAATGCAGAGTTACTTAGGTAAAAGGTCTAAGGTACCTTTGAGAAAGGATGGGAGAAAGATTAACAATATAAATTTTTGGTGGTACACTAGAGTCCCTCTTCAAGAGGGCCTGGCCATCCCTTCATCCAAAGTATACTGGCTCAAATCTAGGAACTGACTGAGAAGGGAGTAATCTTTGGTACTATGAGTTGAGGTAAGTTTAAGTTTATTTGCCCTCAAATTTTTCTGATTATATAAATCTAGTAAAAATTTAGTAGGCTTTCTATTTCAGTTTTGGGAACACAGTGGTTAATTAGCCCATACATGTGTCTACATGAATGAGATGAATTTGATTATTATTCTACTTATGCTTTCTATTATGGTGAGAACTATACCTCCTCTTTGGTGGTCAAGGGCTGCCAGTTGAGCCTGCCATTACAAGGTCCAACTAAACCCATTGCCCTTCAGTTTTCCAAGTGAATAACTGCAGCTTCTACTATAAAGTGTGATGTACAGAGAAGAAAAATAACAGCACTTATTACACTTTGCATCTAGATTTCCCCAAAGTCTCAAGCAGTCATAGGGTAAGGGTGTGAGTGCTACATCCATCCTAAGGGGCAGTAATAGGCCTCAATCTCTCCCTTCCTTTCTCTCTCTCTCTCTCTCTCCCTCTCCCTCTCTCTCTCTCTGTTTTTGCTGTCTTCTATTGCCATAAATTGTCTGTCTGTCATGAGCCACCAGGCCTTGGAGCCAACAGATTATGGACTAAAACCTCCACAACTGCAATCTAAATAAGTCTTTCCACCTTTATCTTGGGGTGGCATGCATTTTTGCCTCAGCAAGAAGAACAAACGCCTCTTCAGGGACACTGGTGCTCCCTTCCTAAATCCGTTTCCCCAGGCTGTATAAAGGGTAAATTTCCTGTGCCACCCCAATGTGGAGGAGTAGACTAGACATAAAAGGTCCACTCTGGCATTCCCATTTCCTTGGCCCTTTGAATACTCTCATCAACAGTAAACCAAGAAATTTCCAGCATCTTTAATGATTCACAATGTAGGAGCATATGGGAGGGTCATAGAAAAGTCCAAGGCAAAACATGAATGACTAACACTGCAATATCATCACATGAGCGTCTGTGCCCGACAATTATAAGATCATCACATACTTATTTTATACCAAGTGCTTGAAGTAAGTACCCTCCTGTATCCTTCATAAAACTGTGACTTGTATTTACTGTGTGCTGATCTTGTCCTCTTCCCAGAAACCCTAAGTATCCTAAACTTTAACTGGGTCTAAAGCTGAAAATGGCCTCACTTAGACAAATCAACAAAGCAGTTTTCCCATCTAAGTACAGGCATATGTCACGTCTTGAGCAAGCTGCCTCTACCTGCCAGCACTACCCTACTGCTAAAATAGCTCTTGCTCTGCTTTCTCTGCATTTGCCACACTTTCAATAAAGTTTTGCTCTAGTTATATCAGTCTTGACTTCCCCATTTTCTCCTAAAAGGCGAACTTCTCCATTTTTCACTGGAGTAAGGACGAGGACACAGAGAGGCAGAGGGTCATTACAGGAGGCTTCAGGTCCCTCCTCCTCAAAGACACCCCCTCCCCACTCAATGACATTGGGCCTGAAGCATAGCAAGTGCAAAGAAGTATCACCTTTCGTTAGCTAGGACGACTGGTATCTTCAGCACATCAGGGACTTAGGGATTCACAATATAGGAAATAAAAGGAAACTGCATTGTTAGTTTGACAGTAAACTGGTAAACTCATGATATAAAGAATATAAAAGATTCTACTTAAAAAACGTCACAAATAATAAAAAGACATGATTTAGATCCATCTGCACTCTCCTGTTCATTGCAGTATTTTTTAAGTGGTGAAACATGGAAAAATCTGTTTGTTCATAAATAGATTCATAAAAAAATTTAAATACATTTTACACCTAGAAAAGCAGAAGTATTATATATGGTAATATATATCAAAATTATATATATATTAAAATATTATTCCACAACAAAATGCCTATACTATTATTTGCAATAATATATGTGGACAGGACAGACATTAGACTAAGTAAAATACGTCAACTGAGAGTGATAAATACTGCATGATCCCATTATATGAAGACCACTGAAAGTCAGCAAAGTAAAACCAAAAGATACAAGGATTGAGAGAGGCTGAGGGATGTGGGGGAAAAGGGCATTAATTAAATAATATAAATACTGAGTTGAAAGATCACTAAGTTCTAAGAAATTATGGTGCAGCATCATGACTATCGTGGGATACTGTATAGCTTTAATTGCCTGTGGAGATCTTAAGTCCTTGTGCACAGAAATGCTGTTAAGTAATGGAAGTTTCAAGAAACTCAATTGTGGTAACCATTTCACAGCACCTATTAAATCAAACCACTACACTGTAACGTAACTTAAATATGTACAATTTTATTTGTCAGTTACACGTCAATAGTGACAAAGTGAGAAAAATAGAAAGAAACCCATCCAAACAGAGGAGCCACATCATATGCTTTTATCAGTTCATAAGCCTTATCAATCAAGTGCATTAGAAAGATAGCCTCCCACACTGGCACAAAATGAGTCTCCGGTACAGTCTATGGAGTATAGGAAGTGTCCGATAAGTACTCATTTTGTGATGAGAAAATGAATAAACAAACAAGTGAACCAGTTTTCTCATCAGTGGAGTCCTTGACCACATATCCCAAAATTTTATGACATCTCTAACAAATAAGCCGAAACATACTGGCTCTCACTATAATGATGGATGATGCCATCCCAACCTCATGTCCCTGAAGAACGTCTGCCTCATAAGGAGATGTTCATCATCTCACAAACTGAACTTCTTCCATAATGACAAGCAATATCATTCCAGCCCCATTTAGCATAATACAGGGTTAGCACAACACATCTCTCAAAACTATAATTGGGCTCACCCGGAAGCCAGAATCTGAAAATGAGAAAAAGAAAGATGAATGTATTTTTTTCTGACAATGGTTTGGAAAGGGTTAGAGATAATAAGAGGGCTTGGTTGGACTCTAGAGGCCAGGGTCAAACACTCCGAATTCAACTCTTGCTTGCTTCTCTTGATTTTTTCCCCTTCACCCACCTCCCTGGCATTTCCCTTGCAGACTGTGCCCATGTGACACAGTGTTCTCACAGCTTATTGCACTCACTGTCCTCCTTAAAAATATCCCAGAGGATCTCCTCTACCCTATCCGTAGACCCAATTCCCATGGGACCATGAACCCAAGGCTCTTACATGGTGAGCAGACTCTGACAATATACAGTATAAAAATAAAACTTTATGAAGAATGAGTTGAAAATTTTATCATTGTAATCTCAAGAAGTTTATTTTCTTTATTTTCAACTTTCACATATAAAATTGTGGATAAAATAATGTCACTATGCATTCACACAGTAAATATGAAGGTCAGCATTGGTGATAAATCTTCAAGACTTTTCAAGAATTACTTGAGTATTAAATATTAAAGTAGAAGAATTATCTATACTCTCCTAACTCAGCTTTTCTCTATTTTATGGGGCAAACTTACCTTGTACTTCATTGGTTTCACATGATGACTAAATAAAATGATGAAAATGTTAATCCAGTACCCTACAGATTATACAGGAGTAAGCTCCTTCAGTGCTATCACTGGAAGCTGGAGCAACCTCAATATCCCTTCTGGTTCAGGACTCAGGGTTCCGCTCTCTAACTGTGTACTCACGCGGCACTTTTATTGTATGGTGTGTGGTCCACCCACTGCCAGTGCCTCAGACCTTCTGGATCTGACAGTCCCACATAAGCAGCTGCTTTCAGATTTTGGATGATGAAATCCTGGTAAAACAGAAAAAAAAAAAAATCATATCCATAGTATTGAGTTGCATTGAGTTATTTTTTAAAATTTTTATTTTATTTTAAAGAGTAAAGACAAAAACAGAGTAACATATAACAATATCTATGGTACAATTTTCTCTTATTCAATATAGTTCTGGAAACATCTAGAGCCATTAGACAAGAGAGAAAAATAAAAGAAATAAGAATAGGTAAGGAATATGTTAAACTATCACTATTCACAACTGACATGATACTCTACAAGGAAGAACCAAAAAACCTCAACCAGGAAGCTTCTACTGTTAGTAAACATATTCAGTAGCATAGTGAAATACAAAGAGTTTCTTTTTTTTTTTTTTTTTTGTGGTACCAGGGATTGAACTCAAGACCCAAGCAAGTGCTTATTCTCCTGAGCTATTCCCCTGGCCACTCAAAGCATTCTTTTTTAAATTTTTCATGTTTTTAAAAATTTTAAATGAATACTTCAATATACAAATTTATTAGGTACAGTGTGATAATTGGTGACATGTATACAGTATGTAATGACCAAGCCATTTTGGTTAGCAATACCTTATTTTTAAACATTTAGAAAATGTTGATTAACACATAATTATACATTTTTATGGTTAGACTGCAGCATTTCAACTGAGCTAATCTGTGGATATTCATTAGTGGAAAGAAAAAGAGATGATCCAGGATCCACGTGGGGCCTCCGGAGAGGGCAAAAGGAGTCAGAGACATTACTCATCTGCCTGATTGTCATGACTTGCAGAAACAACGGCAGCTGCGCATGATCTCAGTGAGTTCTCATTTCGAACTCATTTTGCTACCTGTCTTCACTAAGAGATGGCAATCTTCAAAATCTTAAAAGAGAACATTTTTGCAGATATTGTTTTCTTTTTATACTATCAGAGATGCTTTAATTTCATTTTTTATTTTTGTGTGTGGCTCTTCATGATTTAACTTTACTTCCCTATTCAATCGAAGACCTCTTTCTGTGAAGTAGTTTAAGATTTATAAAACTTTTACAAAACTGAGATATTTCAGGGAACTATTTTCCTTCCACAACTCAATTACTATGTGTTATATTATAGTCTTATGCATTACATTTTGACCCACAGTTTGGGAGAGGAGTGAGGTGACTTTTACTGAAGCAGGAGAAAAGTAAGGCACACAAAGGCTGAGGGGGCCTTTCTTATATAATTTCACCAAATGCCTGCATGACAGCACCAATATTCCAAGCAACAAACACCTCCTTCTTGGCCGAAAGGGCTGTCAAGCCCCAGCCGGGCTCAGACTCCATCATGTCTTTGTCCGTACCTGCTCCTCCTTGGTGTTGATCACCACCAGGTGAGCCTCCATTCTGCTACAGCTCGCTGCACTTTCGTTCCAGGATTTTAAGCCAGTAGAAAACAAGTAGCAGTGGAAATTGAAAGCTTTCCAATTCTTTGGGCAACAGCTCCAGCCTTTCCCTTCATTGGAAAGAAGCACGTATAAGTAAGAAAGTCTTTCTTGTGTTTTGAAGTCTAATTTTATTTCATTTTGAAGAGTAAAAACAAAAGCAAAAACAAACAGCAGAAGCAAAGACAGAAACAGGGTAACATGTATGCAACAATGCATATGCTACAGATTTTCCAAACAAGAATAGCAAATTTTTTTTTTTTGTCTTTTTGAGACAGGGTCTCACTTTGCAGTTGAGGCTGGCCTTGAGCTCACTTTTGTAGCCCAGGCTGGTCTCGAATTCGCACCAATCCTCCTGCCTCAGGCTCCCGAGTGCTGGGATTACAGGCGTGTGCCACCACGCCCGGCAAGAATAGCTAATTAACAAAGGTTCTTCTTCTTTTTTTCTTTTTCTTTTATTTTTTTTCATGATTCAATACTTTTATTATTTAAATTTAACAATGGTTATATTACATATTTTCATCATCAGATCAGTTTAGATTAATAAGTATAGGTATATAAGATTGATCAAACAATTAAACATTAACACTTTTAAATCAACATTACTTTTTTTTTCTTTTCCCCTTTCTCTTTTTAAAAGTTGACACATTGCATATTGTCCTCACAATCATTGTACAGAGTACAGTGTGTAGGCATGACCCACCTCCCTATTGATGTGGCTTAGAAAAAAAAAAA
>PVJA010027760.1:0-28223 GCA_004027025.1 Myocastor coypus | reverse complement strand
AAGACATGATATAATTTTCTATATGATTTTCTTAAGTTTCTTCAGGTATTTCCTATAATATATATTATTCTCCTGGAATTTCTGGATATTATTGATGTGGGAATGTTTTATTTATTTCCCTTTGTCTTATTTTAAGTGCTTATGTTTTTAATTCAGTGTAAGTTCTACTGATTTTTCAATATATCCATTTTATCAGGCAATAGTACCATTCTAAAAATATTTTAAAGACTTTACTTTTTTTCATATTTTTACCCATGTTCCTTTTTCCCATTGGTATATCATAGTTATCTTATTCTGTAAAAGAATTTTCTATTTTAACATTGCATAAAATGGGTGTTATTTTTTCTAACATGTTTTATCAGATTCAAGATAAGAGGTGGTAGTCCTAATTTATTTAAAGATTATATTCACTATTAACTTAGTCATTTAAAATATATTCACAGTATGCAAATTTGTGCTACTTTTATCAAAAATGGAAAAATAAATGCAGGTTAGGTAAGCACAGGGACGTTGGTTCAATCCTCAGTACCACATGCTGTTCAGAAGCGTGTGCTGAGCCAGACGCAGCTTCAGGGCATAGTGGCTTATACGTGTAATCCCTGCACTCCAGAGACTGAAAACAGGAGTATCACTATGAATCTGAGCTGGGTAGTGAGACCCCATAACAATCAAATACATTAAAATAACAATAATTCCTGCATAATTGTTAGTGGAACACTTTCTGATACAGTTGCTGTGTCTCCCATTTAGGAGGTGGTCCCTACTTTGTTCATAACAGCAGTCTTATAAATTGTTATGGATGTAAAACTATTAGGGGAAAGTGATGCCTTAGAAAAACTATGACCTTCTACATAGAGTAAGTTATTTATCTACAACCACTCTTATTTTTCCTTAGAACTAATACACAGACTTTGGAAAATTGTAGCAATGGATGAAGAGCCAGAAGTCTTTGAGAGCTATGTTAGGTGCTAGGAAAAAATGTAATCACTAGTCTAGTTTTAATATTTTTATACAAGTAGTATGGCATCTTATTCCAAATAAAATATAGTTGAAACAGCCAGCCATTATTCTACACACATAAACAAGTTGGTGTCATAAATTAATTTTAGGTCACAAAATAAATTATAATTTAATGTAATTTTCTACAGAATTCTTTGATACTATCCTAAAGTTTCCACGTTTTACATGGTGAGTACTTCATATCTGAGAATTCAAGATTTACTTGTTTGGTTTCTCTTGATGTTGTATTCAAATTTTGTATGTTTTTTTTTTTTTTTTTTTTTGTGGGACCAGGGTTTGAACTCACGACCTTGCACTTGCCCAGCAGGCACTTGTGCCTCAGAGCTATCTCCCCAGCCCCCAAAATTTTGTATGTTTAATTCTAAAACTATTTAAAAATTTTTATCATTTTTTGTGAATCCAATCCCAATTCTAAACTTTGTGTTTGACATATGATTGAGAATTAAATGTAAGGCATTTGTCTTCAGTTCTTTCTACTGAACAGATAAAACCAAACAATTAAAATCCTTCACAAATGGAATGAAGGAATTCATTTTATTGGATTTAGTTTTCTATGATATGATTTACTCTGATAAGCAAACAGAGAATATGTTATTAGTGTAAGAATTTTATTTGTCACTTCTGAGAGACAAAACTGTTGTAGAAATAATGAATGTAAAATATGAAAGTATTGAAGTTCTCTGAAAATGAACTGTTGTCCCTGCAACAACTCGTTCAGTAAATAAACAGAATTCCAGATTAAGTGGGCAGTTTTGGTAGTTACTACTCAGTTATAGAACTAACATTTCTTTTGTGGCCCTGTATTTTAATGATTCTCTTCCTCTTTTCAAATATATATGCTTACTGGCTCTCAGCACTTTGTAGAACTTACTAATTTGTTGTCTTGATATATACTTTCTCCAATTCACTGTGCAACATGACAGGCAGTGTTTACAGATTTGCCAAAAATTACTGTCATTTTTAGTCTATTTCCTTCTTTGCTATGTCACTCTTTTGTTACCACTCATAGTAGTGCTCTCATTGTGAGAAATATGTTCTTTCTTAGGAAAGATGTTGCTCATCATTAGTGACTGCTCTACAAAAAATTTTTAAAATTGCTAAAATGTAAGCGCTGAAAACACTAAATTTCGTCTCCAAGTAGAAAGATGATTTTTCTAAACCAGTATTTTCACTCAGTGAAATGTTGACCATGTAATACTGTGAGTATACTGAAAAAGATGTGTGGACAATTGGATAGAAAATTAATACATTTTTCAAAACTTAGGTTCCAGGGTTTACAAATGCTCTTTATTGTTCTCTCTCTTCTTAATCATTTTTTCACAGCACATGCTACTTCAGTGAAATATGTGAAAAAGAATCTATGATTAAATGAGTTTAGGTAACAGTTTACTTTTGCATCTCTTTAGACATTGCATTTTGCAAACACGAATTAAAATTTCCAAGACAGTCTGCTTTTAAATAAACAGATTTAAGCAAGGCCATTAAATAGCTTAGTAGATTAAAGTGCCTGCTTAGGCAGACACAGGGACTGGGATTGGCTTGATCCCTGGCGTGTTGTGCCAGTCCCACCCCTGAGGCACCTGCTTGCCAAGCAGCTGTGACTGGTTGTAGTGGCTTGCGCCTGTAATCCCAGCTCTTGGAAGCCTGAAAATAGCAGGATTGCTAGGATTCTGATCTGTGTAGTTAGACTCTATTGACCCTGTCTTAAATACGTAAAATAAATTGATAAACATTTAGACTCAGCATCTTCTAGCTTCCTTTTTTTTGCATTTATTTATTCATTTATTCATTCTTTTTTTTTTTGTCTTTTTGAAACAGGGTCTCGCTATGCAGTTCAGGCTGGCCTTGAGCTCATTTTTGTAGCTCAGGCTGGTCTCGAACTTGCACCGATCCTCCTGCCTCAGCCTCCCGAGTGCTGGGATTACAGGTGTGCGCCACCATGCCCGGCTATTCATTCATTTTTGTATTTTATAGAAGAGTCTGCAGTGTGTTCAGGGTCTCATTGCTAGATTGGACTCAGTGATCCTCCTGTTTATAGCTTCCCAGGAGCTGGGATTACAGGCACATGCCACCTCTCCCAGTCTCAGTTGTCCTCTTGGCAGGCCCATGGATCAGACCCCCTGCCCATGTGCCTGCTTACAGATGTTTTAATCCACTGAGCTACTTGGCTGGCCCTTTCATTTTTTGGTACTAGGAATCGAGTTCACAATCTTGCACTTGTGAGGCAAGCACAGTACTACTGAGCTATAGTCCTCTAGTTTATTTTTTAAAATTGATTTAAATTGGTAGCGATTGTTAAGTCTTTCAAAATTAGTATTTCAAGTTAGTATAAAATCAAATAAACATACAATGTAGTTTATTGCCTAAGGCACAAAAGTTTAAGAAATAACATCATTAGGAACCCGTTTTGACATGGTAGATAATCACAGAGATTATGATTGTCATAGTATATTCTGCATTAAGAAAGAAATATAGAGACAATCAAAATAAAAATGATGCATGATTAAAAAAATAAATGGAGGACCAGTGAGATAGCTCAGTGGACTAAACGCCTGCTTAGGCAAGCGTAGCGATTAGGGTTCAATTCCCAGGTTCTCGTGTCAAGCCAGTCTTGCGCTCTGGCACTTTCAGCCAGCCACAGAATCCAGGCAGGATGGCACATGCCTGTAATCCCCAAGCTGGGGAGGCTGCAAGTGGGAGGTTCACTATGAGTTCAAGCTGCATAGTGAAATCCTATACCAAATACATTTTTAAAAAATGAAAATGGAAACATGACAGAAATACTTTCTAAGAACTCATCCCTATATTTTGGTGTGTGAGATGCAATACAGTTCTGAAGAGAAACACTGGGCTCATCAATTTGACATTAATGTTCCACTGTCAGACTGGTAAAATCAAGTTCTGTCAGACAGTGAGGGACAGATTTAAGTGGGAAATATTCTTAATTCAGATTACATCTTAAATTTGTCACTTATTCTGAAGTACAGCTCAGTATTTTTGTACTTTTGAGTACAGCTCAGTATTTATCCCTTTTGGTCCATGTTTATTGTCTGTCTCTTCTTGCTGGATGTACTTTGTTCAGTAGAGTGTTTTTCTGAGGATCACTAGGAGTCCGAGATGTGCAGTGATACCAATACAAATTAATTAACTAATTAATTAAGTAAACATGATAAGATTCTTTAACAATGTCTGATTATGGTACCATGCTATATCCTAGGGAGTTTGAATCTTCAGTACTGAGGAATCTGCAAGGAGTATTCTCAAGTGATTCTAGATAATTGAACATTAGAGGACTACAGCTTACCAATGACTCCACCAGGGAGTAGACGAGTTTCACTCAAATGCCTTCCTCCAAATCCTTCCAGTGAGATTGTTCCAATGATTGAGATTTTATTTTATTTTATTTTATTTTTGCAGTGCTGGGGATGGAACCCAGGGTCTCACACAGAACAAGAACTGTAGCACAGAGCAACATCCCCAGCCCTCAATGATTTAGATTTTAGAGGAATAAAAGGGAAGACTTGAATTCTTAGTTTCATTCAACAAATACTGATTTAAAAATATTAACAATTAACTGTAAATATGTAATTGGACTCCTGGGTATTTTTCCTTAAAATATCATTTTAACCAATATATGTCTGCAAATTTTATTATCAAAAAGGTAACATTTTTGTAATTTTAGTACAAAGGAACATAATATAAGAAAAAAAACTAGCGTTGAATATAATCATGTTCTTATTGCTTTGCACATACTAAACTAAAAGGACTTAGACTTATTGTTAATAATGATGTGTCTTGATAATGGAGCTACAATCAATTATCTCTGGCATAGAAGTCATTAGGACTTCATTCCTGAGATATATCTGCATTTATGTCCTTCTCTATCCTTCTATAATTCTGATTTTCTCTGCATAAATATTTATATATACTTTGGGCTAGAGAGACCAGGAAACAGCTGTATTGTGCTTGATTATATCCTACTGAAGGGCATTGTTGAAATTTAAATGTTATTTGAATCAGGGATTATTACCTGTGTGCAATTACCTTCTAGTGCTTTGGACTAGTTAGGTTTTTTGTTGGAGAGGCTCTATGAGACTGTGTATATTTTAGCATAATTTTCTATCCTTATAAGATGCTAGCAGCATTCCTAAACTTTTGATAATAACAGTCTCTTCAGACACTGCCATGTGTCTTCTTGGAAACAACTTCACCCACATCAAGCGTCACCAGTCTAAAAGTTCTGAACAGCACTGCATTATTGCAAGGATAGGCTTGTATTTTACTTTGAAATTGTAACAAGTAATGTGAACTTAGGTCATTTTACACAACGTGATAAATTGAGCCATGTTATTTGTGTATGAGACCCATTGAACATATTGTGGATTCTTAATCTTCTAATGCTGCAAGATTTAGAGTTATTCATCATTACTTTTAATGTCAAGGCAATTGGTATCAAACTGCTCACACATTAATTCAGCTAATTGTTTAATAGCTGGCAGTGTGAGTGCAGACAATTGCTATGAACCAGCAGGACCTTGCAAATTGGAATACTGACTCTGATCAAGCAGGGCTCAGCAGTCAAGGCTTATAGACTAATGGTACAAAGTTACAGATTAATGGTAGATAAGGATTTATACTGTGATGGGGTGGGCAGGAGCTATCTCTAGTTATAATTTCAGTATAATGCCAGTCACAGGTTTCTGGGATGCAATGATAATATCAAAATTGAAGCTCTGATTGTCCCTATAAGTGCTTCTAAAGGGTATGTGCGCAATGGTTGTGGCAGTGTATTCCAGCATGCCAAATAGTAAGCTTATGTGAAATCATTGTGATTTGAAATAGCTGTATGAAATGGAGCTTGGCCCTGACATGCTAGGGAAAATTGACTACACAAATCTGATTTTTGACAGGCTCAGTGCTTCTATGTTCTTCTATCATCAAAAATAATATTCAGAGTATGAAATTAAAGAGTCCCAGCAATAAAAGCAGTATTTTATATAGAAGCAAAGATACCTGCTAATCATAGGGAAGTCTCATCAGGCATAAGGAGAGCAACCAGTTAAGACTCCAAGGCAAAGTGTGCAATATATATTAAAACTAATATAATTGGTGTGAGTGTGCAAATTAATTTTTATTTAAATTGTTTTTCTAAGACACCTTTATTTTTTATAAATCTTGATATAAATTAATTTTATTCCCTAGAAATGAAGAAACCAGAAAATGAGCCTGAAACTCATTAATTATACAATCAAATATTTATATGGAATTTTCTAAATATTTAGGTCTATTTTTAAAAAAATAAATGTTTTTTTAAACTTTTTTGGATAATTATGTGAAATTATTGACATTTAGTATCACAGTATGTGTTAGGAGAAACATGAAGTTTCGAAGTACGAGAGCAGAGGCATGAGATTTAGAGTTCAAAATAGAGATTGTTCATTTTTATTTTATCCTTCCATTAAAGGAATAACTTGTTTCCATAATCTGAATTGTATTCCTTCACCTACAGAATTGAATTTTATATTATTAACTTTCAATTACAAAATTGTCTTGTTTTTTTGTTTTTTTGTTTTTTTTTTTTTTTTACAAAATTGTCTTCTATTTTTTTTTTCTTTTATATATTTAGTGCAGGGTCTCACTATGTAGGTTGGACTGGTAGTAGTGATACTCCTGTTTCAGCTTCCCTAGTGCTAGAATTATAGGCATGAGCCACCATGCTGGTTTCAGTGGCCTGCTCTGCAGTCCTGAGGATAGGACCAGCATAGCAATAAGTGTCAGGGATCGAACATAGGTTCTTGCCCTTATCAGCCAGGCACTTATACCACTGAGCTATCTCCCCAGCCCCTAAAACTGACTTTTGCATTCTGATGAATGTATTACAAAAAAAAAAAAAAAAAAAAAAAAAAAAAAAAAAAAAAAAAAAAAAAAAAAAAAAAAAAAAAAAAAAAAAAAAAAAAAAAAAACTACCAAATGTGACATCCCTTAAACACAGCATTTATCTAATTGCTACCCTTGCTGCATTTTTTATTTTTACTTTTGATTTTTAATTATTTTTTAAGCCAGGTGTGGTGGCACACACCTGTAATCCCAGCACTCGGGAGGCTGAGGCAAGAGGATCGGTGTGAGTTCGAGACCAGCCTGGGCTACAAAAGTGAGCTCAAGGCCAGCCTCAACTGCATAGTGAGACCCTGTCTCAAAAAAGAGAAAAATAAAATAAAATAAAATAATTATTTTTGAAAATTTTCTTACCTTTACTGCATTGAAAAAGCTCTAGTCCTACTGTTCTCTGCGGACATTTCCACAAACTCAAAAATGGATTGGCAGGACCTACTAGAGCAAGTGAAATGCCTGCTACTACATCCCACGTACATGTTCAGAAACTGTGATCAGTTCACATATTTTTTTAATTAATTAATTAATTAATTAATTAATTAATTTCTTGTTTCAGAACCTCTGTTTGTTTATTCGCTCATTTTTATGGCCGGCTCAGCCCACCTAGAGGGCAGGGCTGGTGTAGCATGTGGTGCCGAGGATCGAACCACGGTCCCTGAAGCCACCCAAGCTTTCCCAAGCAGGCGCTTTAGACCACTGAGCCATCCTGCCGGGCCCCTCAGTTCACATATTGATAAAGAACATAAAATATGTTACAGAACCAATGCTCAGAGATGTGCCATATCCTAATGGCATTAAAGCATTGAGTGCATAATATATGCCAAAAGTATTCTAAATTGTTTAACAAATTTACTTTGTTGTACAAAATTCAAAACATCCTTTGGTGTTGGATCTTTATTATTCCTCTTGTATAGCCAAAGAAACTAGATACTGTCTCATCTAATGTCTCACACAAACATACTGGATACTGAGATCCAAATTCAAAGAGATAAATTCACATTGTTTTTACAATAAGAAACCTTCCTCATTCAGATTTTTAGAAGTTTGCAATTCCTTCCAGTGTTGGCCAACACAGTCAGTACTGTGTGCACCGTATCCCTCATGAGGTACGGTAGAAGTCTTCACTCATACATTTATGTTTGTGTTGTAGTATGTATAGTATCTTAAGAATGTCTGTTTCTGATTTTTTTATTATATGATTAAAAATAGCATTCATTCCCACTCTCTTCTGTGGACAATGTGAGGAAATGACCCTGCTAGAATCATTAGTTGGTTCCAAGTGCAGGACTATTTTGCATTTTTGTGATGAACTAATTGAATAGACATGTTGACATTGTCTCTGCCTAAATGTAGTAATTAGGTAGTAAAATAAGAAATGGTGACGCCCCCTATGATCCAGTAATCAATTAGCTTGCTTTTGAACTGCCTGCATGGCAAACCTATTGCACTTAACAGTCAATTTGGAAGAGTTCTTTAATGCTGGAATCATTTAGGCATTACTTTACATTATAAATTCATTGGATGTAGATTAATGCCCAGTGGTCATTGTGGTGCCAGGAAATACATAAAGGATATTAAATCTCAAAATGCCTAGATGTGATAAATTCTTAATTCATTAATATATTTTAAATAGCATTGGTGACACTCCTTATTATCATTTTGACAGTAGTTGTCATCCTAAGAATTCCAGATATAACTACATCTGGACTCAATTAAAAGAAGTTTTCATTGTTGGATTCTTGATGATATTTTTATTTTAAATTTTAATGTATTTATGGAAGAGAGATTTTGTTGTCTCTTTGGAATTGTCATTATCTTCTGTTTGATGCAAACAATGAATAGATTGTATTGATGCAGCAAGTGATATGATATGTTTAGTTAGCTACATTGATTTCTTTCACTCTAAGCCTAGTTTGGTTTCAGTGGCTAATGGTTTTTGTTTTATTTTGTTTTGTTTTTGAGGTGGAATCAAACTCAGGACCTTGCACTTCCCATCCAGGCCTATGTGAAATTCTCTAAAAGCATACCTTAAAGTCTAATGTACTCTTGTGAAAATTGTCATCATTAGAATATGATTTATCATGATAGATTCAGAGCATTTAAGTCAATAGATATCAGTGGTAGTATGTGATCTACCTTAAATAAATATAGAAGGACTCTGAATAATGTTGATATGATACTGTCTTCTCATGTTTTCTCAATACTGATAGACAGTAAAACATGATTAATAAGAGATAAGCCCAGAAAAGCTGTAAGAAGGATATAGAATCATAAGATTTTTAAAAACAATAGACAAGGAATAGTATTTCTTTAGAGCAACAAACTCTTTTTTAAAAAACAAATGATACTTTCTAAATAAAACTTAACTGTATTAAGTCTTTAAAAAAGTAAGATATTTATAGAATAAATGACAGGAGAAGGGCAAAACTTATCAATACATTTTTATGTAATATATACTATAACTAGTAATATTTATGGAGGAACCATTCAGGCACTGTCTAAGTAGAAAAAAGTTTGAACATTTATAAAATACTGTGCTTAACATTAATGCCAGATATAAGTCTGTTGATATTGATACAAATAATTTAATAATATAAACAAAATATAAAGCCCTCAACATATTAATTTAGCATATAAGGTGTTATTTTAGATGACCGATTGCAATAAAATGAAAATATTACTATGCAGAATAAATATGTTGTATGGCACACAAATTTAAGAATGTATTTGCAAAGCATAAATTCTTAAATAGTTTAGGATATATTTGTCTAATATTTAACTGTTAAAACCACCAAAGAAACATGGTAGACGCAGATAACATAAAAGCTCATGAAAATTTAAAATAGCCATCATTTTACCATATAAAGTACTTGCTTATTACTTGACAGAAAATCAAAAGCTAGGGCCAGTCAAATAGCTCAGGGGCCAGCTAAATAGCTCAGCAGATTAAAGCACCTGCCAGCAGTTACAGGGGCCAGGGGTTCAATAGCCAGGCCTGCTGTGCTGGTCCTGTCATCTAGGGAACACTGATGGCACTTGAAACTAGGTGTGGTGGCACTCTTGGGAGGCTGTAAAAAGAAAGATCACTCTGAGTCCGATCTTGTAGTAGGACCCTGAACACCCTGTAGAACCTTCCCTAAAATGAAAAAAAAAAAAAAAAAAAAAAAAGCAAATTGCTCATTTAATGACTATATAAAAATATTCAAAGAACTATATACTCTTAAAAATAAATGTATAAATAAATACTGTAATATTTTGTTTTTATACCTATTGAAATTTATGTTATTCAGTTTGATAAAGCATAAAATGATTATAGATTTGTGAACTATTTTTTCTGAAATGAATCTTGTTGCAGCATGCAAATTCTAATTTATATCAAGATTAAACAAATACACAAAGCAAAGCACAGTAATCATAAGACCAGTCTCACTTGTATCCTTAAAGACAGATAGCATGTTCCCATTTTAAGAGGAGCACTTTCAGTTTAGAAAGATTTAGTACAACTTGTGTTATAAGTCATAAATAGAAAAGCAGATATACTAAAGAGGTGTTTTATGTAGGTTTCAGCAATCTGAGTATCAAGTAGCATATTTTCTTTCCACTGGGTGTATTAATTACATATCAGAATATCAAGATCCTTTGTGTGTACAAACATTTGGATTTGAATAAATAAGCACATTTCTGCTCTTACTTACAAATTACTAGATAATTTAATGAAAAGCTGTGGAAGCTATGTTTAATAGAACTGCCAAAATCCATCCATGAAGCTATTAAGCATGAGGAGTTATTATAGTTGAGATCAGCATTGTTTGGGAGAATAAATTATATGTATTTATGTTTCATGTGACTAGTGATGGCAACTGAACTATAAATTCTTTTAGTTTCTAATTGCAATTCTATCATAAGGCTTGGTGGTTATATTAATAAAAGATATTGATAAAATGCTACATTAAATACTGTAAAGCCAGTGTTTGCATAACAGTGGAAATACTATACAACCTATCAGAAATACATACCTATTTCTTGCTCTACCCAGAAGACTTATTTCTGTAGTTTCTGTTAAATTTAATGGAGAACAATTCAGAAAAGTATAATCAGGAAAGGTAAATATTTTGAATTTGTTGAGCAGCTTTAGCCAGAAACACAGTACAACTGAAGACATTCATTAAAAAAGACTTTCAGAACTACTTCAGGAAGTAACAAGGTTAGAACAGTTAGTTCCAAGTGAGGGAGAGAAATGTCATGGCTATGTATGTCGGTGTCTTTTACTCTAATAAATCATTTGTAACTTAAATATTCACTGCACTCACTATACTAAATGTTTGCTTTTTTTTTTAATCAGAACTGTAGAATATAACTAGCATTATTTCACAAACCATATAAATAGTAACATTATTTTAGACTTCTTTCTATGTGTTGCTGTGGTCATTATATTTTCCTACAGTTGCATTAAATCTTCAGAATATTTAGAAATGCAACATTTGAAATGGTTGTATATAAAAATAGACTAACTCTAGTCATGATTAAAGGTTTACAGGAAGTAAAATTTACGTATTTTAAGGAAAAAATAACATAGTGGTGATAAGGATACTGCTAAAATATGTGAGGTTACTAATCACTTTCTGTATTCTGTGTAATTTGATATTTTCTTTTTATTTAACTCCTTGACCATAAAAACTCTTTGAAGCAAAGCAAAACAACTGTACTATATATTGTTGAGGACAGTTTTAACTTTAAATAGTGAGCCATTTGCCCAAATGGTAGTTGGTTGCAAGGCCAGATTCCAAATCCTGTTTGTAAATGAGCAGGGGGTAAGAAGTAAGATGGCAGGAACCCGATTGCCAGGAGTGGACAGAATTACTTTTGTCCTCACTTCATTAGGATTACAAGTTATTTAATGTACTTGAAGCATTCTAATATTGTCCCAGAAGAACAGGCTTTACACCTAAAAGTGTCAATCCAGTCAGTGGAGTCAAAACTCTTGTCTACATGATGTTCTTACTGCTTTTTATACTAATTTGCCGGACCATCCAGCCCTAAATGTGTAGGGTTAAAAATAAGGCATTTTCATGATAAAATCTATTGATAGGGAGTATTGGTGCCACTTTAAGGGAATTACGTATTTTCATTAATATTTCTCAATTAAGCAAAAGTATGAGTCCTTTGTATATTTGTCTTTCAGTGTTGAAGTTATTATAATTCTTTGAATTCTATCTTATTAAGTTTGTGTTTCACAAAGTAATGGATTAAAAGTGCTCATTCTTAACCTAGAAAAAAAATTTTAAAGACTTTCTGTAGTCTTCTGGTCATCATAACTCTCACAGGAATTGGATACAAGGGCATGTCATTCACAAAAGTGTTAAAAAGAGTGGAAAACTGAACTATTTTGGATACATATAAACAAATAGCAGTTATAATGCCCGTAGCATTAGACTGTCTGGAAAATGACCATCAGATACATCCACCCTGCCTTAGACTTTTTGTTAAGACACTGAAGGAACTGCAATCCCATTTGACATCTGAGAAATTTGAGAGTTCAGCTTCTCAGGAGTTGGACCAGAGTAAAAAGGAAACTCATCAAAGTTAAAGCTCACCTTTTCTATTGCAGACCATATTTCTCTTCTCCTGAAAACCTAAAACATATTCTCCCTACAATTTGAAGCCTGTTATGTAAGTGCAGCTACCTTGCAGATGTTCAAATGATTCATCTCATACAGTACATTCTTAGTATTGTATGATTAGACTTGGCATTATTTATTAAATATATAAAATTTCATTTACTTGGTTTTCAGCTTATTTCATATGCTCTTTATACAAATAGAGAAGATTGAAAATAATTAAAATATGTTCTATCTCTAAACATTCAGAAAATTTTTTACAGTACAGTTTGATAGTTTACTAATATAAATTCATTTATTAGAAAGGTAATTTTTTGTAAGAGTAATACAAACCTTTATATTTCAAATATTATCACATGGAATGTCAAAACTTATACTCAGTGTTTTGAATTTTTACTACTTTGATCTGCAGTGAACAAACATATCTTAAAGATGAATGTACGTTCCACTGTCTATATGACCTTTCAAAATTTACTCTCTATACTCATTTGTATATTTTCAAATAAATCAGAAATCAAAATATGATGTTCTCATATTTTAGTAGCCTGATAATATATAATAGCAATGGATCTCTGTGTAGTAACATATTATTTTTTGCATTAAATGTATGCCATCCTCTTTATAGCCATCCTTTATTAAAGTTTTGAAGCACTTTCTGTATGAAAGATGAAATTTTTAAATATTTTCTTTGCTAAGCATATACCTCTAAAATACAGACTGTCACTGGCAAGATGGCTCAGCAGTGTAAAGCGACTGCTGAGGCAAGCTTAGCCAACCACAGGACTGCGATTTGATCCCTGGCACCACATGCTGCGCCAACCCCACTCCCAGGGCAGGCTGAGCTGACCATAAAATAAAATAAAATAAAATAAAATAAAGTAAAGTAAAGTAAAGTAAAGTAAAGTAAAGTAAAATAAAATGAAATTTTTGTAGTAAGAAAATTACTTTGTAACAAACTGTTCAATGTAAATTTCAGTAGGATTTTGAAGTTCAAAAATCACATAAACATGAGTGAGATTTTAATGTTTTTTTCTTTCATTAGTTTTCTGTGCATATGCATGTGTGGGTGCAATGCTGGAGACTGAAACCAGGATCGTTGGGTTCAGCTACATCTTCAGCACTTCTTTTTTATTTCTAAAATATTTTAGGGCAAGTTCCCTCTAATTTACTGAGTTATGCAGGGTCAGCTTAAGCCTGGAATCCTCCAGTCTGTCTTCCCTGATGCTAAAATTACAGCAGTGTCTCACTGCCTTCAGCTTTATCTTTTCTTTTACATCTCACTAAAAAGCTTAAGTGTTTCTTAAAAACTTGTTTTAACTGTTTTATTTTCAATACACAACTAAAATATTAAAATCCTACCTGACATGTACAGTTTTTACAGTATAATACTGCATCATCAGGCTTTATTGGCTTATTACAAAAGACCTGTAGTCCTTAAGCAATCAATTTAAACAAGTTATATTGTTTAAAAGATTGTCAATCTCATAATGTCATCTGGATAGTGATGACTGTAGTGGAAGAATTTGTTAATCTACACGTGCTGTGCATATATAAAAATCATTCATTAATTACAAATTTTAAAAGCTTTAGTGCTAGATGTAATTACTTTTACTTTTGTGTATCTATTTAGGGTTAATCATACTAAATCTGTACTTAAATTATAACTTAAAAGACTGTAGCAAATTCAGCTGTTTTCAGTTAGCCAAGCTTTTGTTTATTTTGAAAATGACATTCAAATCTACCGGTGAAAAAATGTAGTCATCAAGTTCATATTGAAAAGATCTATAATATTTAGATTCCACTAGCAATCAAAGAAATAAATTTAGATAATGTTGCATGCATGTGTCCTATGAATTAAGGATAATGATGTGCAGTATTTAAAATCTTTGAGTTAAAATCAAGTGCTATTGCCAGAGTACTTCACTAGGAACGACTAGAATTCCTAGCAAAATGTATTGCACTTGAGAAACTGATACCACACAATAACTATTCATTTTCCAAAATAGGGAAAATGGCAGCTACACTTTAATTGATTATCGTATGCTATATTTAAAGCATGTTCAAAATATATAATCCTCTACCTTCTAATAAATACAGTCTCACTGTGGTCTGACTGAGGTAGGACTCATGGCATAGTGTCTTTCTTTCTAGGCCAAATTGTGGTCAAGCAAAGTTGATGTTGAGCCTCCTTCTGTGAAATAATTGGCTGCTCTATCATCTCATTCTCCCGAAGTATGCTTTTGGCTGTTGTTCTTGATCTGAAGTCTCCTAGGTGATCTGAAATTAAAGTACATGAAAAAAATACATATTTGGTACAGGTTCTCACTAAACAGCTTGGAATTCTAGTGATCCTCCTGTTTCCAGCCTCCCCAGTACTGGGAGTACTGGCATACACCACTATGCTCGGTCTTGGTGACCTGCTTAACATGACCAGTGTGGGGCTTGCATGGACTATACCAGAGATCAAACCTGGGTCCTTGTGCTCGCATAGGCAGGCACTCACACCGCTGAGCTATCTCTGTAGCCCCTAAAGTGTATTTTTCTTCATAAGCAACCACACTACTGACCCTATTGTCATCATTTTCTTTTAAGCAAGGAAAAAAAACAAGTACCAGAAGCATAGCCTTTAGAAACAATGTTGATTGATAGAACTTTTGTATGTGAAAATTAACTGTGGATTATAGGGAAAAAAAAGTATCTTTTATCCTCATGTAGGTTTCTCCTTTATATAAAAAAAAAAAAAAAAAAAAAAAAAAACCTAGTCCTAGCCTTTTAAAAGGAATAAATGAATGAATAATGAATGAATCAATGTATATGCACCATGACATACATACACCACTCACAGTGAACTTGAGAACATCTTTCCTTTAATGAAAATTGTTATGAGTGTTTTAGCTATTTTTATTAAGTTTTATAAATACTTTTCTCTTGGGCCGGCAGGATGGCTCAGTGTTCTAAAAACACCAGCTTGAGGAAGCTTGGGAGGCTTCAGGGACCACGGTTTGATCCTCAGCACCACATGCTGTGCCAGCCCTGCCCTTGGGGCGGGCTGAGCCGGCCATAATAAATAAATAAATAAATAAATAAATACATACATACATACATACGTACATATATACATACTTTTCTCATTATAAATTCTCTAATTTTCAATTTTTATTTGTGGCATAACTTAAATGCAGGGTACACAGTGGAGTTTCTTTTTTGTCAATTAATTTTCCTTTTTTTTTCTTTTCCTGTCCATTCATCCCTTTTTTCTCCTTCCCACCTGCCTTCCTCCCCATCCTTTTACTCCTTCTGCATTTCTTATAATCTTATTTGCTCATTCCACAAAGATATACCAAAGCCAGAGTCATATTTTACCCTACTGTCCTAGTTACAATGTTGTCAAATTCTGTTGCTAAATACTTAAATTATTGCATCTAATGCTGTGGATCCTAAGGGAACTGAAGGTAACAGTAATGAGTTGAAGATAATAGTAGAGGCTTACATTTTGTTCTTGCTTCCTGGAATACTTAGTTTAATACCACTGTTGATTCTGAAAAAACACTTGTTTCCCTCCACTTCAGTGCCAGGAATCAAACTCAGGAACTTTTGCTTGCCAGGTAGGCACTTGTGCCACTTCTGAACCATATCCTGGGCTCTAAATAAACACATTTCAGCAAAAGTGCATTGAGAAAGCACAAGAAGATGATTATGTTCTAAATGTCATATTTACTCTGTTGAATGCCATGGTTTTGCAATAAATAGAATTTATCAACAATAGGATGTTTAAATATGCTGCACCAAATTAGATGGAAAAAATTTTATCATCTAAAAAACTCCTAACATTTTAGAGTCCTTGAATTTTAACATACAACAGCATCTCTGAAATTTGAGAGGTAATACTGGAGACAGGCAGATATATAAGCTCTCTTTTCCATTTTTTTGGTGCTATATTGTCCGTGTAAGCTTTCCTGTACAATGCCATTATTAATAAGCAGTTTCATTAGTTGCTTCCTTTTATCAAGTGAAGTGACAAATTATCCTTTGGAAATTTTCATGATGTCCCGTCATTAATGGCCCTGTGCACCAACTGAATATAATTGTCTGTAGATATTGTTTTTATCCTTTTTTTTCTCTTTTCTTTCCTTTTTTTTTTGCACAGGGTCTCATTACAGACTCATAGTGATCCTCTTGCTTGAATCTCACAAGTGCTGGGATTACAGGCACACGCCACTATGCCCAGACTCTGTCTAGGCTCAGTGCTCTGAAGAGCAGGGTAGGCATAGTAGGCTGGGCCAGGAAATGAACCCTAGCCACTGTTTTTCTTCCCTAAGCAAGCGCTTAATCCACTGAGCTATACCGCCGGCCCTTAGATCTTATTTTTAAAAAGTTTAGAAATCCTATTTAGAAATATATCTTAAACTTTGCAGAAATATATTGTATATGATACCCCTTGATGTCTTATAAAAATTGTCTTAATTTTTAAAGAATTTAATTCTGATAATGGTACATATTTGTGTTATACACTGAACACCTGAAGAAACTTACACTAATGTAAAGATTTCATAAACATCGTGCATTATTGAAAATAAGAAATAAGGGAGAAATATTTCAGTTATCGAGCAAAAAATCTTGGATATGAAATACTATTCGTTAAAAAAGCAATAATTCGACATATTTTGGACCCACGGAATAAAGTAACTCATTTAGTCAATATGCACTTAACAAGATCACTTAACATCTAAGTGATCTTTTGTTTATGGTGTTGTTGATATTTTTCCATTATTTAGTGAAAATTTGTGTTGAAAATGCAGATTTTAGGATGAAAAGGTTAAGTCCATTTTTAAGTAAAAGTGTGTGCATCCTATGGCATTCAATTTCAAAATACCATGACATTTGCTAAAATCATTTTCTCTTCAACTATGGGAAGTAAATGGGAAGTAAAACCCCATTATTATTTTACGTTTCATGAAAAGGATCATTAGCTATATAATCTGTTTTTCCTAATATATTTTAGAATTAAGAATTTAAATAATTACATACAAATCTTGGGTTTAATATTCCTTGGCCTCTGAAATGTTTTGGTTTACATTTGAATATATTATTAGTTTATTCATGTTAATTATATTTATTATTAAAATAAGAAAATGTGGCATATAAACTTTAAAAATGTTTAGTGAGAAGCATGAAGTTGGACATATCTAACCAATATAGCATGGATAGTTTTCTGAGTTCCTATGTTTTGTGAATAATAATTTTTGGATTGCCTGGAAGAGAGAAAATTTATAAGGAAATATAGGCTAACACAGTACTTTTACTTCCAAGCAATATGACTTGAAGATGTTGGAATTTATTCATTAATACCATATACAATTTTCTGGTATTAAAGTATGTTGAAAAGTTTAGGAGATTTAAAAAGAACTTATACATAAAACTACTTGCATCTATAAAAAAGTGGTACAAATATTTTCTCATTTTTGAAATATATTAAAGAAGATCCATATTCAAAATAATTATTGTTCTGGTAAATATATTGTCTAATGAAAAATTCTGCAGCAAAAATTATTGTTTTTGCTTTTATATTAATTTCTTTCAGTATTTAATGTTAAATTTTAATATGCAAGATATACAAAGTTACTAATTTAGAAATGTTTCCAGTGTTATACATCTATAAAGTTTTGCATGTGGTGATGCTCTTAAGTAATTTTACTGCTAGTATTTTCAATGGTAGCTTTTAGAATAGACAAAGCAAAATCTGCATGAGCATATTAAGTGAGCTTTACTAAAATAATGTAAACGCTTAAAACTGACAATGTTCTCAATCAATTGAAAAGATTGATTCGTTGAATTGAAGTGACTCACTTGAATTGCAAATTCCAAAGAAATTTAAAACCAAAAAATGGAATAGATCAACAGAAGGGTACACTATGGGGAGCAAAATTTGGAACAGTTTACTACTGAACAAATTTTTCCTTTAAGTAGCTCTCAAAAAAACATGGGAAAATGTATATAGGGTAGAAATTATCCCCCAAATGATTTTTAACTGAATGCTTTGTTTTAGTAGGTGGAGGAGTACATGTTTATCATTATTATCATTGCTTTTGCCACTGGCTGCAGGGTAACAATATTGAAAGTTATTTTATAACTGTGAGCCAATTATTTCACACTGTAATGAATTGGCTTAGAATATTCTGTAGCCTAAGGACTTTAAAACTTGGAAAGATGACACATCCAAACATTGCTGTTGCTGAACCTCTGGGTGAAATGATTCGAGGTGCTATAGCTTGCAAAGGAAAGTTGAAATGTTGCTGTGTTTCTTAAAAGACTTTTCCTCCCTAATGCTGAAAATATTTCTCCACTTGATGTTAGGTTTCTATTTTTGGAAATGTAGGGAGAACTTTATCTTGCTTTGACCTAGTCCCCTTAAATTTGAATTCAAATGATTAAACCTTGAAAAACAAATGATTTATCAGTAAGACAGTGCTGTTGATTTTTTCTCTCATAATATACTTTGTTACTTTATCAAATGACATTAGCTTTAAGAATAAAACATCTTGGGGCCGACGGGATGGCTCAGTGGTCTAAAGCACCTGCTTGGGAAGGCTTGGACCGCTTTAGGGACCTTGATTCGATCCCCGGCACCACATGCTGCGCCATCCCGGCCCTCGGGGTGGGCTGAGCCGGCCATAAAAATGAGTGAATAAACAAACAAAGGCTCTGAAACAAGAAAAAAATAAAAAAAAATTTTTAAAAAAAGAATAAAACATCTTTGTATCAGTAATCACATAAGAGTGCCTACTATATAATGTAGTAGTCTGCTAAATTTGAAATAAGCTATACAAAGATGAATACAAGGATACTCCTAAATTGCACAACTTGAATTTAAGTAATGGAAACAAGTGTATAGCCCATTTATAAAGATATAGTATAATATGATTTGTGATATAAATATACAGAAAATGAGAACAGTAGATAAATGACTAAAATTTGACAATGTCAGAAGTAACTGAAATACAAAAACTGCAGAAATGAAGTTCTTTTTGAGATGCTTCTTGATGAATAAATAATTATGTTTAAATAAGAAAGGAGAGACCACTGAAACAGAGGGCTAACAGCAACCAAAATAACAATGAAAGCAAGAGCTGCGCAGAAATTTTATGAATTGTATTAGTATAATGTAGAGCATTTGTGACAGTAGGGAAAGGATAGACTTTAATGTCTTGTCTTCCAAAGCACTGGTTATTGGCAATACAGTCCCAGTACTAAGGTTGTCCACTGATGGTTCAATTTGCAGCTAGATCTAACAATAAAATAACTGTTGAATTTACTATGTACGTATATGTAAAGTCAGATAAACATTGGTTGTAGTATTTTAAAAATATACAGAGTAGGAAGAAAAAAGCATTCTGTCTCTTTTTTGTGTGTTTGTGCCTTTTAAGTACTTTTCAGGCGTTCTGAATACTTTCATTATTGGTTTCTAAGTTACAGTTTTTTTTATATTTTTGGGAAGGGTCTTCGGGGTGTTCAGGGTCTCACTACTACATCAGACTCATAGTGATCCACCTGTTTACAGCCTGGCAAGAACTGAGATTACAGGTTTGCACTACCATGCCGAGTCTGAATTGCCCCTGGGGGCAGGGCCAGCTTGGCAGGCCTTGGAAAAAAGCCCTGGTTGCTTTAATTCGTTGAGCTATTTGGCTGGCCTTCTAAATTACAATCTTTATGAAGTTCCGAAATATAGCACTGATCCTTCTCTCCCATTATGAAAACTAGAGAATGGAATTTAATTAAACTCTTTCCTTCATTCAGTAGTAGAAATCCATCAGCTTAATTGATACTTGGTCAAAGTAGTATTGATCTGATAAAAGCAAATCCATTTCTAACCTGAATTAAAACATTTAAATAGGCTCCATCTTATTTTTGATGAAGGGACATAAAGCTATATCAGCTGGCCATAAAATCAATGAAACACATTAATAAATGAATCTGTCTCCGTCTCATCGGATCTCATCTGTTTAAGTCTCTGGGGCTCTGAGGCATTGATGTGCATGGAGTCTGTCAGGAGTGCATTGATTCAAGGTAGCCTTCCACGCATCCTTCTGTCACTTATGCCAGTCTCCCAAGTCCTTCTTCTTTTTTGTTCCCGCATACTTGCAAAGGGTGCAGTCCTTCACGCCTGGGAGTGGAACCAAGAGCATGACTGGCACACAGGCAGGGTGACTTCTGCCTGAATCCCAGCACCCTGAGAGCGAGAAGCAAAAGGTTCACAAGTTGACGGCCATCTTCAACAATTTAACGACTTAGTGACATCATGTATCAGAAAGAAAGAAAGAAAGAAAGAAAGAAAGAAAGAAAGAAGAAAAGAAAAGAAAAGAAAAGAATGGGCTTAGGATATGAGATTGAGGGAAGTATCTAAATCCATGTCTTACAACCACAAGGAACAGTATTCAATTAAGAATCATCATAGGATTAATAAACATAATGCATATGACATACAATCATTGATTTAGGATAGTGCAGTCAGCTAGGAGTAACAGTAGCTGTGGAGTTCACTAAGGGTTCCTAGAATTTAATGCCTGGGAAGGAAATTAGAAGTAAGGAATTGGAACATTTCATAAAACACAGCTAAAGTAAAGAATATCAGCACCTACTGTGACATTTTAACCATTTCCAAGCAGCAATATCAGTTTAATATCACTATTTTCTACCTAACTGAAATTTATTGCAGTAAACTGGTAAAATATTGATTTATTAAAATTTAAGAAATGTTGAAAATCACCTAAAGCACTGCAGTATTTTTCTAAAAATGTTGCCACACAAAAATACATTGTTGGGGCTAGGGAGATAGTTCAGTGGAATAAGCGCTTGCCTGGCAAGTACAGGGTCCTGAGTTCAATCCCTGATACCTGAAAAAAAAAAAAAAAAAAAAAAAAAAAAAAAAAAAAAAAAAAAAAAAAAAAAAAAAAAAAAGAAAAGAAAAGAAAGAAAGAAGAAAAAATACATTGTTTGCATTTTGCACTTTTTGGTTAAGAAAGAAGCCATACTAGTATTAATATCTTAATGAAAATATCTGCTCTTATAGCACACATAGTGCTGAATATTTTGAGTCAGTGGATATTAAATGGGCTTTTAAGAAAAATGTGTAAAGATTGACTCATTTTTCACATTTGCCTATTTGTCTGTCTTCATATATATATATATATATTTATTTATTAAAATGAGGATGCATATAAAAATAACCTGTTCTGTGTTCTGTCTGAGTCGTTTGATATTCAGAAAGATAGTGATGTTAAGCTCAAGTTCCTATGTTATAGAAGATAACATCTTGGGAGCTGGGGAGATGGCTCCAAGGCACAAGTGCCTGCTGGGCAAGTGCAAGGTCGTGAGTTTGAACCCCAGTCCTACCAAAAAAAAAAAAAAAAAAGATAACATCTTGAAGCTTCTCTTCTGAAAATTTAACAACCTAAGTTGGCAGACCAAAAATTAGAGACAATGAAGGACTACAAGGATAGCCAACATTTTGACCCTAGCCCTTTAAGGTCTGTGAGGACTGAGGACATAAAAGAGCCTGTACTGTAATATCCTACAACTAAATGATGTCCCAAGTTCTCTCTTTAAGGAGATTATGGGGCCACAGAAGAAAGTGACCAGCGAAGTACAGTGTGCCTAAAGAGAGTCACCTAGAGAGAAAACATTCTCTCAGGCTTTCACAGAAAGAAACTTGGTCAAGCAATGACCATGACTCATCCAGATGACTGACACTGACAAAAGATTTACAAAATGCTGTGGATGGCTGCAAAGTAAATCTTGAAGGGATTTGACTGACCATGTCAGAGACAAAGTTCTGCTAATAACCCACTACTTATGGACTGTTGAACTATATATGCAGCTAATTTCTCTTAGTTTAGTGAGAAGAAAGATTTGTACATGTATTATTTGGACAAGATATCATGTCTGCATCTTTTACTCTGAACCATTACTACCAAAACAACAATATACAATGTATTAATTATTGTAACTGTCATACTAACCTGTTGTGTAACTGTCTCATTGCTATTTCTTATTAAAATTAATTAAAAACTAAATAAAATACTCATTTGGTCCTCTAAAAGTTGAATAAATAAAATTAAAAATAAAGGCTTGTACACTAGCTTTCTGTTTTTCATAACTCTGATTTGATGCTCATCCAGTTCCTTGTAAATCATACTATATTTTTTGCTGGCCATAGCATTATTTGCATCTATTTGGATACAATTAAAAAGAAATCTCTTTTGTGAAAAGGATTCGGATCTCCACTGATCCTAAAATCAGAATAAAGTCTTGTTCTGCAAGATCAACATCTTAATGTAAGCATTGGATCTCAGCAGCTGCAGCTTTGTGTTTCTTGGCAGAGAGACAACATGGATGGGTTTCCTCTGTTTTAGGTTTTCATCAGTTTAACCTTTTGAAGTAATCATCCCTTTACAGTGCCAAAGCTGGGCACCTAGATGGTCTCATGCTTGTTCTTATTTCCTTCTTTGGAAGAGATGCAAAACTTGCAATTTGTAGAATCAATTTCTCTCAATATTTCTTTGTTTTTAAAAGAGACAATTAAGAATGATATCCTATGCTGTATTTATGTTTTATCACTTAATGTAATAATTACAATAATTTAATGTGGAAATACTGAGTATTCCTTGATTTGAAATTTTTCACTGTTGGGGAGCAAACTATATAAAAGTTCTTTAATACTGTTAAACTGTTTGTCACTTGGCTTATAGTTTATTCATTTAAAAAAAAAATAAACATGTATTAACTGAAAACAATAGTCTAATGCAGCATGTGTGGCAAAGAAAACATTTCTAAAAACATTTTACACACTTCAGAACTGGGTTCTTGCCACTTGTTGAGTTATTTTCACGTTAACTAAAGCAGTGATTGAATTTCCATTTGATAGAATATCTTTTAATGTAACTGGAAGAATTTGCTATTTGAAGTGTAAACATTCAGTGACATCATTGAAATAGCAGAGAATAACATTCTAATTTCATTTATATATTTATTTTATTTTATTGTTTTATGTAGTTAGTATAGGGCCTGCAGGGTCTCTTTATACAGATCAGACAGATAGTGATCCTCCTGTTTTAAGCCTCCTAAATGCCAGGATTACAGGTGCACCCCACTGTGTCCAGTCTCAGCACACCCTTGGGGTGGGGCCAGCACTGCATGCCAGGGATGGAACCCTGGTTCCTGTCCCTGCTTAAGCAGGCACTTCAGTCTGCTGAGCTATCTGGCCGGCCCCATATTCTGATATCAATTCTGTGGGAATATTACTTTTCACAGGCATTGTGTCTCATAGAGTAAAGCAGTTCCACATCAAATACGTTTTCCTAGTTGATTTTCACAGATGGCTACTTAAAAAAAATATTTAATTAATTTGTTATAGCATCCTGTTACATAGCTCAGATTCATAGTGATCCTCCTGTCTGAGCCTCCCTAGTTCTGGGCTTATAGGCATGCACCACCATGCCTTGTTTTAGTAGCTGGCAAGGCACACACAGGGTTCTAGAGTCAGCAACACATGTGGTATTGGGGATCAAACTTGGGTCCTTATACTTGCTATGCAGACACTTGGACCACTAAGCTATCTCTTGAGCCCCATATGGCTTCTTTTTATAAACTGAGAAGTAGGTATGCATTTCTTATACAATCTTAAGCTTTTATTGGACAAAAAAATCAAACAGAATAAATACTTTAGTGTTGTGGACTAGCATCTCATGCACTCTTTGAAGTTGGCCTTTGCCTGTCTTAGTGGCCTCGTCTTGGCAGTCTTCTCCCTTAGCAGGCTACCATCCTCCTCTAAGCCTCCAGAAGAATAATCCTTCATTCCACGATAGGCTCCGAAAAATGCATACTAACTAATGCATATTTCTAAGTAATTTTATATAGTCATATATAGTGTGACTATAGTAAAATATAGTATTTTAAATAATTCTCTAGTGTTTTAAAATCCCTCAAATTAATATCTATACTGTCCAAACATTCTGTGAAAGCACATATACAATTAGACTACAATTAGTTTACAATTATGAAAAACTGAATCAAAGATGTTTCTTAGTGAGAACTGTTAGAAGTTTCCCACAACTCTTGTAGAATGATATATCTTCGATATATCTTGTTTTTCCTCCTTTTCCTGAGGAAATATTTTCTGAGTATTATGGATCAGCTTTTCTTCTTTTTTTTTGTGGGACCAGGGTTCGAACTCACGACCTTGCACTTGCCCAGCAGGCACTTGTGCCTCGGAGCTATCTCCCCAGCCCCCAGCTTTTCTTCTTGAATGTAAAAATTTATATATATGAGTTGTGTTCAGGTCTGTCAACATTCATCTTCACTTGTGGAACACAGCTTTTTTCTGTGAACAGAATTTATAAATTAAAAAGTACAATGTGAACAGAGACAGGAAGTCTCTCCTAGCATTTGAGAATAATATTGACTTCCAATGAAGTGTGAAACATATTGCCCAATACAGCTGTGATAGGTCTGTGCTATGCAGCATAATAATCGTAGCCATGAAGCAGGAACTCAGGAGTAAATGTAAACTTTAAAATATGATGATTTGTTTAAAAAATTTCTTGAGGGGCCGGCAGTTTGGCTCAGTGGTCTAAAGCCCCTGCTTGGGAAAGCTTGGGCAGCTTCAGGGACCTCGGTTCGATCCCCGGCACCACATGCTGCACCAGCCCTGTCCTCGGGGCAGGCTGAGCCAGCCATAAAAATGAGTGAATAAACAAAGGTTCTAAAACAAGAAAAAAAAATTTCTATGTCATTCATGTGATAGAGTTGTTGCTATCCCATCCTTCTAGACAGTAGGCTTCATGAGGCAAGGAATCGAGGCTGTCTTAGCATTACACAACATCACACCTCTGTGTGTAGAACTCAGCTTGGAATGTGATTTTTTTTTTAAAGTGTTAAACAAATGGAGAAATTTGTGAACTCAAAGTGTGTACTGAATTTTATGTTCTCCAATGATATAAATATTGTAATATAAGATTATTTTCATTGGGGCTTTAAAAGTTAATTTATACTAGTAGATTCTGAGTATGAAATAATTAATTTCTATATTCATGCAAGAACTCCGGGTTACATGATGTTCCTTTTATTTCAGATTGTTATCTTGAGAAGAAATTTAAGTTAAAAGAGTATACTATAATCAGCATTGTGATGACATTCCCATCATGAAAAGTAAAACTTGTAGTTAAATATAACCTAATGGTATTTTTTTGAAATGCTATCTATTTTTGCGATTAAATATTAGTCTGTACCTAACAAGATGTGCTGCTTTTACCATATTTCACCATCTGGTTAAATAAGCAAATTTTTAAAAATGTCACAAAATGTATTATTTTTCTATCCATTCTATAAGATAGTTTTTCAGAATCTTTCCACCGGGGTTGGAAGTCTACTAAACCTAGGATTTGAAAGGCTCTACCTTAACCTTCACTGACATTTTGGGTTTATGTTGAGGAATTTGCTGTAATTGCAATGGGTTTACTTTTGTAAGTGACTCATCCCTTTTCTGTCAACACTTTTAAATTGTTGTCCTTTGTTGGACTTTCAAACTCATGACCAAGCTGTGAGGATGACAGCTTCTTTTCTAAATATGGCTATTAGGTACAATCCGTTGTGCTTATTTAGAAAGCATTGTGTTATTATTTCAGTAAACATATTTCTTTTTATGCCATTTGTGCTTTCTTCTGCCCTTTCTCTGACTCTGGGTGACCTTATGTCTGTCTGTTATGTTTGCATCATCTAGCAGCTCTCAGGTCTGTTTTCTGTCAGGTTTTGTCTTCAAGGCATGGCTCATCAGTTGCTCTCCACAGCAGCCCTTCTAGCTCAAGCTCTATTCTCACAATGATTACTTCTGTGGCTTGACTTTGTTACAATTTTTAATACTGTGAATTTCTATTTGGAACTTTTTTTAAAAATTAGTACAGATTCTTAGGGTCTCATTACTAGATCAGACTCAAAGTGATTCTCCTGTTTTCAGCATCCCAAGCACTGGGATTACAGGTGTGCACCCCCACGCCCAATCTCAGTTGTTGTCTCCATGTGTCCCAGGGGCAGGGCCACCACAGCATGCTGGGGATTAAACCCTGGTCCTTGGGTTCTGCCTAAGCAGGTAGTTTAGTCAGCTAAGCTATCTGGCCAGCTCTCAATTTGGAACATTTTTCATGGGCTGTGATACCTTTCTGTGCTGGTCATTCATTTTTTAAATTGCATTGTTTAGCTTTGGTAGCTTTTTATTAATGTCCTCTCCAGACTTGCTGACTTTTGGCTGTGTATCTGTTTGTTTACTTGTATCTACTATGAGCTTATCAAGTGAGTTGTTGATCTGTTGTGTTATCTCCCCAGATATCATTTGAATAATTTGAGTCCCTTGCTTTTGGTTCCTTCCCCTTTGATGTTTATGCAGTCATACCTCTACTAACAGTAGGACAGTATTCAAAAATAATATTGAAAACTGGGCATGGTGGCACAGATCTCCTGTAATCCCAGCACTCAGGAGCCTGAGGCGAGAGGATTTGCATCAGTTCAAGGCCAACCTGAGCTACTTAGTGAGTCCACTACCAGCCTACACTACATGAGACCCTGTCTCATAAACGAAAAAAAATAGTGTAAAATTATCTAGCTTCATAATGCTATGCCAAGAGGGTGGGGGAGACTGGAAAACAAAAACTACTAAATTTGAAAAATTAATGGATGATAAGAAGGACAATAGAAAATTGATATAGGGGAATCGTATTGAAATATGAACAGAAATTAATAGTGTTTGAGAACCATCACAAGAAAGCAAACAAGAAAGGGCTGGGAAACTATAATCTGCAAAACACTAGAGATAAGGAAAAATGTTGCAAGGGAAGAGAATAGGGTCCTAAAAAGGGAAAGGGGCTAAAAACCACAGCTCCCCCCACCAAAAAAAAAGAGATCAAGGAAAGCTAGAATAATAAAATACACCATATTAAAATATTGAGTCAATTTAAAAATGCCTCCATTTGAATAGATGGTTTCTTAAAAAATTCTGCAGTCCTGGTTTTAGCAATGCATGGTTTGCCCCCTTAGCTCCAGGGCGCAACGGTTTTGAGGTGTTCTCCTTGTCCCTCTGTCTGTTCACCCCAGGTTGCAGTTCCCCTGCAAGCCAAGCTGTGTCCTGGCAATGGTGGGCAGAGGTCTATGTGATCAGCAGTCTGACTTTTGTGTGGAGGCCACGCTGGTGGGCATGTGGCCTGGGCCAAGTGGACGGTGAGGCTCCATGACTCCAGCCCCAGGGGCGGGGTGCTGGCACCTCCTAGCGTGGTCTCGGTCAGATCAGGTGAATGAGTCCGTTCTCACTTCTGGTCACCTGTGTGGCACACGTGTGGTGCAGCCTGCACACTGACCCTCGAGTGTACCTTGGGAACCAGTGTCCTGTGCTGCCTCTTTAGAACAGCAGAGACTTACCTGAGTATGCAGTACCTTTGCTCTTTTTACTCCCATTCACAATTTAGTGAATTGGCAATTGACAGAGATTTTTTTTAAGTGTTTGCATAAAGCTAACAAATACAAAGACTTTTTAAAATAAGGGAAAATTATTTTACATTTTTCATTCATTTTAATTACCCATAACTTTTTAAACCATTTAAATATATTTTATTTCATAACATGGTAACTGGTGAAATGTCAGTGATCTTAGAA
>PVJA010027759.1:0-28260 GCA_004027025.1 Myocastor coypus | reverse complement strand
TGCAATGGCAGTGTGCCACCAGTGAATGCTTCCCCCTTTTTAAAGAGGAACAGTAAAACCAGGGAAAGAAATTACCTTTATGACCTATTGAGACTTTCTAATCTATCTAGTAGAAAAGTCCGTGTACACTGGAATACTAAGCATAAGTTTTACAGTCAGAAAGATATGGGGTATTAGTAAGGTAAGTACTACTTTCTACTACAACAAATACCCAAATCTCAATGACTGTATGAAACATAGAAGTCACTAACATAATGTCTAATAGGGTAATGAAGTACTCAGGAAGCAGGCTTCACTGTATCTAGTCCATCACACAAGCATTCATGGGTGAGAAAAAGAACAGAGAACCACCCACTGTAGGCTCTGTAGTGCCACCTTGGAAATGGCACATACTTGCATCTAACTTGTCTTTATTAGCACTCAAGACACAAACAGGTTTGATGAATATCCAATTAATTCTCCCACAGGTGAATATAATACTACCTCTGCCACATAGCAGTTGAGTAACTTAAAGCACATTGCTTAATATTTGCACAACTTATTATAGATAAGTTTCTTTATCTATAATAGGAATATTATGGCCCTTGGTACAACCAAAAATTTTACTTTTATTATTTTGGGTTTATTTTTAAAACAATAGAAATCAAGCGTAGGATCTTATGTATGCAAGGTAAGCAATCTATCACTGAATCAGCACTGAAGTTTTACTGTGACCTATTATATACTGAACTTTTGTTCTAAACATCTAGATGTTTACATCATAGCTAAAGGGAAGCTTGAAAACATCTGAACTACAGCAATAGCAAAAAAAGTCAGCAACCTACAAATTCTTGATCCAGATAGTTAACATGTACCATATGTTATCTTCCTGAGAGTAAGATGGCCTTACTAGGTTATAACCTTAGATAGCCTTAACTACGTGAAAGCCAATGCCATGTCTTCTGCAGAAATATATCCTGGCTACTCAAAAGGTATTTGATTTTTATCTTTTGGCTTAGCTTTCAAGTGTTTTCTATGACCTAGTTACATGAGGTTTCCAAATTCCCAAGTTCCAAATAAGTCAATGTTATTGTACATATAGCTGCAATAACAACACTACAAAGAGGACATCAGTTAAGTATTGTTGCTTATCTCCATACATTTGGGTAGAAATATTCTTTACAGCATTTAGTTCTCTTTTTCTCCCTTAACGCATAAAATAAAACAACTACATACATAAAATATACACTCAAATGAATTAGCAAGTATATATATTCATTTATCATCACAATATAGATTTCTGGTATTCCAGAAGGATTCTTCATATTTCTTTTCATTTTACTGCTGTGCCATTCTCCAAAAATCTAAGTTACTACTATTTTCACATCTGTCAAATGGATTAGTTACACCCAATTTGAAACTGACATGAACAGAATTATATATCATACATTCTTTTGCCTTGATTTCTTTTGCTCAGCATTATGTTTGTGAGATGTATCCACATTATTATATATAACAATAGCTGATTCTTTTTTGTTGTTGCTATATATTCATATCACATTTAACTGCTCCATTGTTAATAAACAATATGATTGTAACTAGTTTTTATCTATGACAAAGCTACTATGTATGTACACTGCTATGCTGTCTGCACTCCTTTCTCAGAGGGTACAGTATTCCTGGGAAGGGAATTAGCAGTCAAAGGTCACACATGTTGAACTTCAGTGGATATGACCATTTTTCCAATGTGTCTTAATACCTGTTGTAGAAATGATCCTAGAAACTGTTTATTACTTTCAAATATTTGGAAAAGTATATAGAACCCTTATCAAAAAAGCATCTCACTACATATTGATTATGTCTAGTGAACAATAATTACACTCAAAGATCTTCAACGTTATACAGTAAGGAGTTAAGTTAAAGTCTACACCAGATATGCCACAGTCAGCTTGACTTTAGGAAGAAGATAAAGCAAATGAGGCTGCCTCTCCAAGAGGTCTGGTTCTGGAAGAAAAGGTAACCTTGAGCCAGGTTGAGGTTAGTAGAAGGGAGATTTCACCAAATTGTTCTGTTCTTGCAAAGAGAAAGGTCGCTATACATCTGGTTCCTGGAAATACAAGATTACATGATTATCCCTATTCATAGCACTGAAATCCCTTAATCTCAAAGAACCTCTAACAAGAGTCCTGACAATCAACTCAGAAAAAAGGGCCTTGTTCATAGTTTTACATTTGCTTGAAAATACAGTTGACCCCTGAATAATACAGTGGTTGGGGCATCAAATACCATACAATAAGAAAAAAAAATCTACATATAGCTGTGGACTCCCCCAAAATTTAATTACTAAGAGCCTGTTATTCACCAGAAGGCTTATCAACAACACAAATTATTTATGTTATGTGTACTATACTCAGCGAAACATACTGTTTACATTTAAATTTCTCAACTTCATGGGAGCATTGAAACTACAATTATAATGTTAACATTTTTTCTGTCATCTAAAATGCAGCATTTTCCTACTTTTTACCTTTATCATATTATATGTCAGGCTGGGAAAAAAAACAAAAAACCTTTATATCCTCCTGCCAGTATGATAAAGCCATTTCTTGTTAATTACAGTCAAACTGATCACTGAGAAACCTAAAGCATGTGAGCAATAATTTCAAATTTCTTCAATTCTGAGATTATTACCAATCATTAATATCCAGCTCAGCCCATCTGTTTGGGATTACTTACTATACTGACACTTCTTACTCATCTCCTCATACAAGTTCTTAACTGTGTGAAATGGCATGAGCCATTTAGGTCACAAAGCACACGTGGGAGAAATACATAAGAAAACAATCTGAAAATGCTGTTTTTATATTTGTTTAGTTATTTGTTTGTTGTGGTTCACTGTATTGTTTTGGGTGATTTCTTCATAATATAGTACTTAAACAGTTAGTAAATGAATTCTACCCTACAATGGACTAACCAAATTAAACATTAGCTTTGTCACTTTTTGGCAACTTCTACAATTTTAGAAATTTACTTTGACATTTTATTTTGTGTAGTCTTTCTTAGAGTGTAGATTGGGGCCGGGGAGATAACTCAGAGGCTATCTGGCAGGTGCAAGGTCCTGAGTAAGATCCCTGGTTTGGAAAAAAAAAAAAGTATAGACCATTTCTACATGTACCAGAATTTAAGTCAAGATGAAAAAGAAATTTCAAAAAATACATACATTCATAGTCATTATGAATTGCAAGTGGGAGAGAATATGAAGCAAATGACAAGTAAAAAATTCTTTTAAGACCTCAGTCAACAATTTTGAAAGGATTTACTGTATTACTGGGGTAGTGCTAAGCACTGGGGATAAGTAACAATGTAGTTTTATATGCTCTCAATGATTTTTAGTTTCAGAAAATGGACATCGACATAAGTCACTACTATGAGTTGATGAGTATGAAAATATACATACAAAATAAATGGGAAAAATGAAAACCATATTTTATACTTTATAATACAGAAGATGAAAGAAGCTCTACAGAAAAAAAAGAGTAAAGACAACATTCCCAAGTTTCTAGGATGAATGGCATGCACTACAAGGAACAGACTTTGAAAGTAAAATACACTCCTCTCAAAAAGAACAATGTGGGCAAGGGTATAAAGACAAAAAAAAAAAAAAAAAAACAGCATGATACATTTCAAGCCCTGAGAGGAGACTGCAGTATTTGGGGCAAGGCAATAGGAGACAACACTGTAGAGGCTGATCAACAGAAGACAAGTGAGTCTTTTTCATGCTAAAGAATCTGAACATCATCTTACAAATCATAAGGACACAATGGAAAAGCCTACATTAGCTAGTAGTATGATCACATTTGTGCTGTTTTAGAAAGTTCATTCTACTGATAGGAAATGAAATTGGCATGGGATAAGGGTCAGTCGAGGGAAGCCAGCTAATGTGTTAATGAAAGTGAAATAATGAGAACCTCTACTAAGAGTCAATGACTCCATTTCTGGCTATAAGACATATAAAAAATTTAAGGTACCCAACAGTTCACCAGACTGTAAGAAATTCCCTAGTTGAGACAACAATCTAAAGGAGTAATAATCCTACAACTGGGCAAAGTTCTTGCTTGGGAGCTTTAGTTACCTAAAGGACATCCTCTGAAAGTAAACTGTCTTTAATAGGCACTAAGAGCTAGAAAGATCAATGTTAGAGATCAGTACCTGATTGTGTTAGAAACCCACATTACTAATCACTTTTCCTTTAGCTCATTTTAGAATAGCACTCCAAAGAGCTAAAACCTAGGGCTAAAAGTAAACCACAATTAAATAAGATTTGCTAAGAAGCCAGCTTTGAGACTTCTAGATCATTCACCAAATGTCTACCTATCTTGAAACTGAATGTTTATTCTCAATTACTAGAGCCCAGAGCAAACAAAATTGTATTAAGAGAAATATAACATTATCATAAGCTTGAAATGATTTCTAGAAATAAATCTTTAAATAGGTCCACTTATCTTCATATAAATCTTCAGGCCAAATGTGTTTCAGAATCCAGAAGATTGTATATTTTAGAAAGATATATGATGTGTACACCATATATTATCAATGGGATATATAGTGGTATTTTTTGTCAATACAAGTAAAATGTAGTAACACCCTAAGTGGGATAAGACTAAACAGATTCACTTCATTTCACAGCAGGTTTGGCCAACAAATCATTAAAAAACATTCAATTGTCTGACAATTTCCACTTTTAAAATTAGAGTAAGAACTATAATTCTGTATAATATTCAATACGTGTGTGAAAAAGAAATGAGCATAAATAAGTAAAACAAACAGCCAACAAAAAACATATGAGCAGAGATATTAACATAAATACTATGTTCAAATTACAAGGTCAAATTTATGTAATTATATAGTTAATAGTATATAGGGCAATAAAAATCTGGCATAAAACTGCTAATTATAGTTTATATAAAAATATAAATTAAATTTATCTAATGCAAACAACAAAGTATCCCTGAGCAGGTTTAAGTTTTTTGTGTTCAGTAGTAAGAAGTAGCAATGTCAACATTTTGTTTTTAAAAAGATTAGTGATGTTAAGGTCAAAACACATCCTGATTCAAAACTCTTCCTGGCCAATAACTGAGCACTCAAAAAAAAAGACACTTTCTAAAAAGTTCTCAAAGATCTACCATAGACTCAATTCACATAAACTTCAATTTCCCCCCAAAAAATCTTTAACAATGCCAGAACTGCTTTTATTACCCGCTTCCTAAGGAGCAGCCAGTATTTTCAACTACTAATGCTAATATCTCTTTTCCTTTTCTAATGAAGAATACATGGCAGACCTAGTAATATTCAGGAATTAATTTGGAATCCTTTATACTGTGCTGTGATTATGCACCATCAATGTATTTCATTTTTCTAGAAGAAAGTACATGCTAAACTGCAACACAAAGTGGCAAATGACTCATCTTTAAAAGCACATTAAAGATTATTTCTTTTTTTAAATTATTTTTTTCTTGTTTCAGAACTTTTGTTTGTTTGTTTGTTTGTTTGTTTTTATGGCCAGCTCAGACTGCCCTGAGGGCTGGGCTGGCGAAGCATGTGGTGCCGGGGATCGAACCGCAGTCCCTGCAGCTGTCCAAGGTTTCCTAAGCAGGTGCTTTAGACCACTGAGCCATCCTGCCGGGTCCCACTACAGATTATTTCAAAACACTCATGAAACAATTTTATAAACTGTTTTTACTCTCTCTGTACAGAACATAAGACAGATAAACTCAAATCTTAAAGTCAAAGTGTCTCCAAATTCAACAGTCTGCATTCTCTTTCATACGAAATTCTAGTATGAACCATCTCTTTACTTTTAATTTTTTTAATTTCATCAGCAAAATAAGCAAATGCTTTATTTTAGGGATTATTCTCAAAATACAAAATCCTCAATATTGAGTACAAAAATGGTGGACAGGTAAAGAGCAGAAAAAGAGCTTTTGTGAGAGTCACCATCCAGATGATGGAATATGGCAATGTAAGGAATACAACAAAGAAGAAAGTGGGTCCTCTGGACCCAGGAAGGATCTAAAGCAGCAAGTGAAGCCCTTAGAAAGAAAAAAAAAAAAAAAAAAAAACTTCAACAAAGAGGAAAGAATTAGCTAGCAGAACCAACTCACTGATATAGGACTCACAATGCAAAAAGAGCAATTCAACCCACAGACACACAATGACTGCTGCCAAACCCAGAGGCCTCCACAGAGAGACGCAGCAATAGAAGGAAGGGAGGGGCATGAAGGTGGTGGGTGCCAAGGGCTCAGTACTCCTATGCAAGGGAACAACTGGCCTGAAGCCATCATGGAGAGTGGCTGAGCTCAGAACTTGGAGCAGGGGAGACTTCATCTGGTGGCTTTTGGCTGGGCTCAGGCACAAAGAAGGTGCAACGACAGCTGCAGGCCTAATGTGTATGGTCTTGATGACAAAGTAAAGGCTCACTGAGTCTATCCATACCCTATCAAAAACCTATGGTTAGCTTGCTGGGCTACAGCAGCATAGATCAGGACTCTACTAACACACCTTGTCTATTAGTGATAGCAGACAAAATACACTGAAATAGATTTTTTTCTTTTTCTTTCTCTTTGTTTTTTGTTGTTGTGATTTTATTTTTATTTCTGTGGGGTTTTTTTTCTCCTTCATTGTTTGATTTTATTAGTACATGGATGTGAGCATGGTTTTAAGACTCTTAGTTGTGGTTCTGCTCTCTTAACCGGACCTTCTCTTTTTCCTTTCACTCTTCTTCACAACTCTTCTTCACCAGTTTCCCAAAGTGCATGATACTCCCACCATCCCCCAGCCTTACAAATAGTCGCTCTCTCTTCTTCCATTTTTCTATTTTCTTCCTAATCCATTTTAAATTTTAAATCCAGAGGCAAAATTTGACATATTAAGGACTTACTAAATTCATGCAACTCTTTTAGTCTTATTTCAGATTTTGTTATATAGCTACATATCTAGTTCCTATAGTTAAAGGTGGCAAGTTAAGTTACTTCAGTTTGTCATTTTCTAGCTATGTTTGATGCTACTGTCATTGCTGATGGTAGCACTATAGCCACAGTGACATAATTATTTAAAACAACTGTCTTTCCTAGTATTTCAAGACTAATATTGACTAAAGTTCACAGAAAAGACTGGAACAGTGCCAAAGGACCAGGGCTTGGGCCAAGCAAGGAGCAAACTTCCATTCTCAACAAACTGAAAAGGTAGGATCTTGCAACAGACTCAAAACCCAAAAACCAGTGATATCTAGAAGATGTCGCAGGGTTGTCATTTCCTAAAGAGTTTAAGTACTACCCAATAAAGTACCCCATCACAGGCAATTTACAAGCATTATGCAGAAATTAAACTAAAAAGGAAAGGAAAATAAGACACTTAATAAACAAGATACAATCCCAGCCTGGGAGATAGCTCAGTGGCATAAGCAACTGTCTGGCATGCACAAGGTCCTGAGTTCGATCCCCCGTACAAAACAAAAGCAACTCAAAACATCCAGTTCACTAAAGACAAATATAGGGGACAATGAGGCAGGACAACCTAAAACCCATCTATTTGGCCTCTCTGAAGTGATAACAACAAAAGAGTTGAATGAGGCTCTAGAAAAATCAAATCAGAAATGATTTCTCAAATAAGGAGATGGTGTGTCTGCAATAAACTATGAGCAGGTATGGACAAAAATTGATGAGCTTAAAAAAATTATGGAAGCCTTGAATGCTCAACATAGAGAAGAAATGCAACCCATAAGGAAGACTGAAGCTAATATCCAGGAGAATAAAAACTCCATTGAAAGTATCCACAGCAGATTAAGCCAATATGAGAACAGGATGTCCGATATAGAAGACAAGCTTGTGGTTCACGTAAAGAAAGATTTTGTGTGTGTATGGTACCAGGGATTGAAATCAGTATCTTGTGCTTGTCAGGCAAGTGCCTATGCCACTGTGCTATATCCTCAGCCCCAAGAAAGAGTTCTTAAAAAGAGGAAGTACCTATGAGAAATCAGTACAACAGCTGCTAGATGAGGCAGAGACAACTAACTTAAAATTGATTATAGTCAACAAGCAGGAGATAGCATAAATGACACAAAAAATGTTTATAGATGTCACAGATGAAAATTTCCCTGATATAGAAAAAGGAACATACAGTGAGGCAAGGGATATAGAACTACAATTAGCTACAAGAAAAAAACTACAACCAGTTATATCATAGTCAAAATCCCAGAAATTCAATACAAGAACAGAAACTTAAAAGCTGCAGGAAAAAGAAATAAATTACCTATAAAGCAAAATCCATCAGAATCATAGCTGACTTCCCAGCAAAAGTCCTCTAGTAAAGGAGAATGTGGAGAAAACTATTTCAAGTTCTAAAGGAAAACAAATTTCAAACCAGATTAATGTACCCCCACAAAACTATCCTTGAAAACTGATGGAGAGTGCTGGCCTGATAGCTCAGCAGACTAAAAAATCGCCTGTTTAGGCAGAGTGCAATGGCAGGGTTCAATCCCCCAATCTGTTGTGCCAGCCCCACCTGAGAAGCACGCTGAGACAGCAATTAAGGCTAGGTGTGGTGGCATGAGTCTGTCATCTGAGCACTTTAGGAGGCTGAACCAGGAGAATCACTATGCATCTAATCGATGTAGTGAGAACTTATAGATCCTGAAGATCCTTTCCTAAATACAGAAAAAGAAAGAAAGAGAGAGAGAGAGAGAGAGAGAGAGAGAGAGAGAGAGAGAGAGAGAGAGAGAGAGAGAGAGAGAAAGAAAGAAAGAAAGAAAGAAAGAAAGAAAGAAAACATGGTGGAGAAGTAACCAAAGAGATAGCTCAGTGGCTTAAGCACCTGCCTGGCAATGCAAGGTCCTGAGTTTGATCTCCAGTACCAAAAACAAAAATCAAAAAATTGGGGGTATAGCTCAGTGGCACAGTCGCTGTCTGGCAAGCACAAGGTCATAAGTTTGATTCCTAGTACCCCCACCAAAAAAAATCTGTTGGAGAAATAAGATGTTTCCATGGCAATATCTGAGAAAATTTATGACCAGCACTCTAACATATTTTGAAGGGCATTCTAGAAAAATAACAAGATAACAAGGATAAAAAGGACAAGACAACAATTCCATCAACCCCAACAGAAGGAATCCACCAGGAAAGGTTAACAATTAAACAGAGGAAAGGGTTAAAATAGTGTATATGTAGGGGGTCAATAAAAGGCAAATAATATGACAATAAAAAAACCATACCTATTAGTCATAATCATCAATATTGATGGTATCAATTCACCAATCAAAAGATAAAGACTGGCAGAATGAATCAAGAAGCGAGATCAAAGAATATGCTGCATACAAGAAACACATTTAATTCAAAATGAAATACACAGACTGAAAGTCAAAGAATGGAAAACAGTATTCTATACGACAGGAACCCCCCCACACAAAAAAGGACAGCTACTATATTTGCAGACAAAGGGAATTTCAAATGAAGACTGACTAGAGGAATAAAGAAGGTCATTACATCCTTGTAAAGGGAATACTGCGAAAGGAAGAGATAATAATCATCAATATATATGCCACACCTCTTTCCGCCATCTTTCCGTGCCACCATAATGGTGCACATGAATGTCCTGGCTGATGCTCTCAGGAGCATCAACAATGCTGACAAAAGAGGCAAACGCCAGGTCCTAATTAGGCCGTGCTCCAAAGTCACTGTCTGGTTTCTAACTGTGATGATGAAGCATGGTTACATTGGCAAATTTGAAATCATTGATGATCACAGGGCTGGAAAAATTGTTGTGATCCTCACAGGCCAGTTAAACAAGTGTGGTGTGATTAGCCCCAGGTTTGATGTACAGCTGAAAGACCTGGTAAAATGGCAGAATAACCTTCTCCCATCTCGTCAGTTTGGTTTCATTGTATTGACAACCTCAGCTGGCATCATGGATCATGAAGAAGTGCAACAAAAACACACAGGAGGAAAAATCCTGGGATTCTTTTTCTAAGGATGTAAAACAAAAATAAAATGCCTCAGCGGACTTTGTGCTTCAAAAAAAAAAATATATATATATATATATGTATATGTATATATATGCCACAAACACCAGCATATCAACTATATAAAATAAATTTTGTCATGAAAAGTCAAATAAGCACCAATACCCCTCAATACCCCATTGTCAAAAAGGATACATTAAGTAGACAAAAAATCAACAGTGAAATATTAGAAGTGAACCAGACTTATGAACAAATGGACTTAATAGATGTCTACAGTGTTCCACCACAAAGTTATCAGAATGCACATTCTTCTCAAATGCACATTAGACAGCCTCTAAAATAGACCACATGCTAGCTTATAGAACATGCTCACCTAAATGTAAAGGAAATGAGATCATTCCATGCATATTATCAGGCAATGAAATTGGAAAACAGCAAAAGAAACCCCAAGAACTTCACAAATGTGGCAATTAAATAATATCCTCATGCACAACCAAAGGGTCACAGATGAAATTGAAGAAGAAACTAGACAGTTTCCACAATTAAATGTTAACGATACAACAAACTGAAACTTATGGGGCACCATGTAAGCAATCCTAAGAGGGAAATTTATAGCAGTCAATACTCATACCAGGAAAAACAGACAAGTATAAACAAACAACTTAATGGTGAATTCCAAATTTATAGAAAAAGAACAGCAATTATAAAGATCAAAACAAAAGACACACTGGAAACTAAAAAATAATAAAAGGAATCAATGAATTGAAGAATTAGTTCTTTGAAAGATGAAATCAACAAATCCTTATCCCACCTTATTAAAAAAATACTTAAATCCATGTAATTAATAATGAAAAGGGTGAAATCACCAAGGGATCCTCCAGAATGCAGAAGATTACCTATGCCTACTTAGAGAACTTGTATTGTAATAAGATGGAAAATACAAAAGAAAAAATGGAAACATTCCTAGATATACTTGAATTACCAAAGCTGAATGAAGATACAAAATTCTAAATAAACGAATCAAAGATGTATTTAAAAACCTACCAACAAGAAATCCTTAGCCCTGATTGATTCACCACCGAATCCTAAAGAAATTTAAAGAAGAAATCATACCATCACTTCTCAAACTCTTTAATGAGGGCCCGGCGGGATGGCTCAGTGGCCTAAAGCACCTGCTTGGGGAAGCTTGGGCGGCTTCAGGGACTGCGGTTCGATCCCCGGCACCACATGCTGCACCAGCCCTGCCCTCAGAGTGGGCTGAGCCAGCCATAAAAATGAGTGAATAAACAAAGGTTCTCAAACAAGAATAAAAATAATAAATAAAATTAAAAAAAAAAAAACTCTTTAATGAAATTGAAAGGAAAATAATATTCCCAAATTCATTCCTGGAAAAAAAGCATTAACCTGGTAGCAAAACCAAAGAAGAACCCACTAAGAGAGAAAATTGCAACCCAGTCTCTCTAATGAACATGGATACAAAAATTATCACTAAGATATGGGCAAACAATGTAGCAAAATCACAAGTGGGGCTGATCTCAGGCTGCAGGAATGCTTCAACATATGTAAAACAATAAATGTAATATACCATATTAACAAAGCTAAGGCCAAAAATCACATTATCATCTCGATAAATGCAGAAATGCAGTACTCTTTCATGATTAAAAAAAAAAACCCACATCAAATTAAAATAGATGGTCTTTATCACAATCACATAAAAGTTATCTATGACAAACCAACAGCCAACATCATACTAAATGGACAAAACAGAAAGCATTTTCTCTAAAATCAGGAACGAGACAAAAAAGATGTCCACTGTCTCCACTCGTAATTCATATTTCTGGAAACTCTGATTTCTCTAAACAGAGAAATTAGATAAGAGAAAGAAACCAAAACAATATGATTGGAAAGGAAGTTAAATTATTATTATTTGTGAATGATATGTTACTCTATATAGAAGATCTCAAAACCCACCAAAAACTGCTAGATTTAATAAGCAAATTTAATAGCACAGCTAGATGCAAGGGCAATACTCAAAAAATCAATAGCCTTCTGGTACATAAAAAGTCAGTAAGAGAAAAATCAGGTAAATAGCATTCTTCATAATAGCGCAAAAAATAAAATACTGAGGAATCAATCTAACAAAGGATGTGAAAGACCTCTAAATTGAAAACTACAGCACTCTATAAAAGAAGACTGAAGCAGTTACCAAAAAATGGAAAGACATCCCTTGCTCTTGGGTAAGAAGAAAAATATAGTGAAAATGGCCATACATCCTAAACTGTTATACATGTTTAATACAATTCTGATCAAAATTCTAATAGCCTATCTCACAAGATTAGAAAAAGCAATCCTAAAATTAATTTGTCATCAAAAGAGATCTAGACTTGCAAAGGAAATTCTTGGCAACAAAGGCAAGCACAGGGGGCATCACAGTCACTGACTTGAAATTATACTATAAAACTACTATATTAGAAACAGCATAGTACTGACCCCCCCCAAAAAAAAAAGCAGACCTAAAGATAAGTGGCATAGATTAGAAGATGCAAAAACAACTCTAGACATATTGAACCATGTTATCTTTGACAAAGGTGCCAAATACATCCTCTGGAAGGACTATAGCTTCTTTTATTCTGAAGAATAAAACTGGATTCATATATTTGACCATTCACTGAGCTAAATTCAAAATAGATCAAAGACTTAAAAATTAAAACAGAAATGTTAAATCTGCTGGAATATACACAGTATAAAATGCTGGAAGACGTTCATGTAGGCAAAGACTATAAATAAAACTCTGGTCATACAAGAACTATTACAAAGAATCAACAATTGAGTTCTGGTCTTATTAAAAGAGAAACCACGAACAGAGTGAAGAGACAATCCAGAATGTGGGCAACAATGTTTGTCAGCTGTTCCTCAAAGAATTACTACTGGGAAAAAGAAAGATGGTTATCATTAAGAAATCAACCAGTAACAAATGCTGGAGGGACTATGGGGTTGGGGGAGGTAACACTTGTACCAACCATTTTGGAAATTAGTGGAGATTCCTCAAAAGACGAGTATGGGAAGTCCCACTTGCCCAGCTATTCCCCTGCTGGATATTTTCTAAGAAGAAATCAAAACACTGTATCACAGTGATATAGGTACACACACAGAGCAGCCCAATTTGTAATAACTAGATCTTGGCAATAACCAAAATGCTCATCAACAGAGAAATGGATAAAAAAGACATGGTCTTTTTATACAATGGAGTACTACTCGACTATAAAAGAAGATAAACTGGAGGCTTTTATATGTAAATAGATGCAATATAGATCTTATATGTAAGTGAAATAAATAAGATGAACACATGTAAACATTGTACTGTCTCCTTAGTGTGAGAAGCTGAAAAAGTAGGATCTTAAATGGACAATAGATAGTGTAAAATGAGAAGAAACTTCAGAAGGAAAGCAAAACTAGAATGAGGACTGGAGAAAAGAGAAAAGCAAATGTGTGAGTGTGTGTGTCTAAGATAAGATAGTTACACTATTTTTTCTTAGTTCATTGAAAAGCTGTGTGCTAATATTGTTCACTCTTTTATTCTGAGTAAAGATAAAAATACACAATATATTAACCACTATTACTTTCCTAAATCTTGTTTTGATTTTTTCTCCTTAAAAAAGGGGGGGGGGCAAGCTCAGTGAACTAAGCACCGGCTTACACAAAGCACAGGCACCAGGGTTTGATTCCCAGCAGCATATGCTGTGCTGGCCTCACCCCTAGGTGCACTGAGACCTGGTGTGCAGCACACATCTATAATTCCAGTGCCAAAGAAGGTAAAAACAGGATGATCAATACAACTCCAAGCTGTACAATGAGACCCTGTACCAAATACACACAAAAAATTAAATAAATAAAAATCTTCCACTTTGAATCACTCCCTAAGAATATATAACTTACTATGCATCTTTCAGGCACAGAGTCAACCCATTACAGGTACATGGCCGGGCGTGGTGGCGCACGTCTGTAATCCCAGCACTTGGGAGGCTGAGGCAGGAGGATTGGCACGAGTTCGAGACCAGCCTGGGCTACAAAGTGAGCTCAGGACCAGCCTCAACTGCATAGCGAGACCCTGTCTCAAAAAGACAAAGAAAAAAACAAAACAAAACAAAAAAAACATTACAGGTACAAAAAAGTGCAAGGTATTTAAGTTCCCGATTTTAGTTTCTTGATGACTATAACTAAAATTATTATCTCCAAACTATTATCAGAGTGTCATAAGACATGGAGAACTTTATACCTTCAATGTTGTACATAGTTGTAATTTCATTTATATAATTGTAAAATATATTCAAAGCATGAATTACTACAATTTAAATAATTTAATAATAATGGATATGTCAGTTCTATTCCCAACATTTTTCTATTATGAACAATGTTCAATGAACTTTTTAAAAATGTATTTACAATGTCTCATTATTCAGCTCAGACTCATAGTGATTCTCCTGTGTTTAATCTCCCCAGTGCTAGGATTATAGGCGTGCACCACTACATCTGGTCTTAATGGCCTGCTTAGTGCCCCTAGGAAGTGGGACAGGCACAGCACTGGAGATCAAAACCCTACACTTGCCTAAGCAAGCATTTAGTCCACTGAGCTATCTCACAGGAACGGTTCATAGTACAAAAGCTTAAAAATTTTTCAGGGAAAAATTTGGAATAATTATAGAGTCATAAGTTAACAGTATGTTTTCAATTTATTAGATACATAATGGCAAAATGTTTTCAAAGGGCTTGTACCTATTTGCATTCTCTCCATTCCATTAGTAGGCACAAACAATTCCTACTACTGCTTATTATGTGCTACAAATGTGTACTGACTAACTTAGTACATAGCCAGTGCCAGGCTGAGGCAGGAGGATCGTTGTGAACCTGGGCTACAAAGTGAGCTCAAGGCCAGCCTGAACTGCACAGTGAGACCCTGTCTCAAAAAGGAAAAAAAAAAAAAAAATAGTACATAAAAAGTACTAATTTTAAATAACAAAAAATACAATGCAAATGTCAATTTTCTTTAACATTCACTATTCTGACGGTATGTGATAACATTTCTTTGTGGTTTTCACTTGCATATTCTTGATTACTAACAAAGGTGAACATCATTTGTTGTCATTATTAGTAAGCTGTTTCTTATGCATTCCCACTTTAAATTACTCATTTTGTGTTGGACTTAATAATGCAATATTCTGGGACCAGCGTAATGGCTCAGTGGTCTAAAGCGCCTGCTTGGGAAAGCTTGGGCGGCTTCAGGGACCGCGGTTCGATTCCCCGGGCACCACATGCTGTGCCAGCCCTGCCCTCGGGGCGGGCTGAGCCGGCCACAAAAATGAGTGAATAAACAAATAAAGGTTCTGAAAAAAATAAATAAATAAAAACAACAAAGGTTCTTAAACAAGAAAAAAATAAAAAATTCTTTAAAAAAAAATAATGCAATATTTTTTTATTTCACATCTTAATCATTTGGTTTTCCATCTGAAAGATTCTTACTTTACAACTTAACTTTTTCCTCTCAGTGTTACAGTTATTTTAAACATGTTTTGAATAAGTATGGACTCACAATATGATATATTTTAGGCATATATGATAACACTGGTGATTTTTTAAAGTCAGTGAAAAGCATCACAAAGAAAAACTTTAGAATTTAAGATTATTTCTTAAACTGAAAGTGCAATATTACTTATACTTTTATCTTATAGTTATATTGACTTCGAGTATTTTTTGTTATTTAAAATTAGTACTTTTTATGTACTACTTTTTTTTTTTTTTTTCCTTTTTGAGACAGGGTCTCACTGTGCAGTTCAAGCTGGCCTTGAACTCACTTTGTAGCCCAGGTTCACAACGATCCTCCTGCCTCAGCCTGGCACTGGCTATGTACTAAGTTAGTCAGTACACATTTGTAGCACATAATAATTACATTTCCCTACCACCCTACATCCTTTGATTCCTTCTCAACTTAAATGATCGGCTTTCCTATTGTATATCTGTAATGATTGATACATTGTGCCCATTTGAGAGGCTGACCGCCCCCGGCAGGGTGGGTAGTTCGCATACAATAAAAGGTCAGTGAGGAAAGACTGACTGTTAGCTCTTCGTAGAAGCTCCAGTCTTTGCCTTCAATTTGATCATCATCTCCTGCCTTCTGGTGAACTGCCTCCCTCCTGGGATTCTTCAGCCTTCAGACATAGGCTTTTCAGTGTTCCATGACAGACATATTGGCCTAGTGGTAGAGAATTTCGTAGAACACTGCAGTGAGCTCCCAGACCTTGGACTGGAACTCTTGGCCTCCAGTGTACAGACACCCTTTTCATGCTTCCTCCTCCAATCTTAAAGTTGACCATCCTAAGCCAAACTTGTAATTTCTTATAATTTGTATATCTTGAATAAAATAAATAAACTACAATAAGTTGTATTTCTGTTCCTCTAGTAAAACTGATACAGTATCTTTTATTTTGGTCTTTATAATTATTTTGGTCTAAATAACTTATAATTCCCTTTAAGAGAAATTATGCATTATTTAAGTTTGTGTGTCTGATTTCTTTTTTCTACTTAACCTTTTTGTCTCAAGGTCAGGAATACAGCTCACTGAACAGTGCTTGCCTGGCAAAAGAAAAGTCCTGATTTTGGTTTCTGGCACACATACACACAAAATTATGGTCTCAAAGTACAATCATTTTCCTACAAATGTAACCTGCTTATCATTTGTTATAGCACAGTGGTATTCCTTCCTGTATAAATATCCATTTTCTTTATGTATTCATCTGTTTGGTAGCATACAGGCCACTTCTAAGATTTAGCTATTATAAACTGCACTCCTATACACATGGACATGCATGTACCTCTGTGAAATGGTGTGTTTAACACTTTCAAGAAGATACCTAGAAGAGGAATAGGTGAGAGGAACACAATTCCTAGTTTCTCTTTTATTTTATTTGATTGATTGATTTATTTATTTACTTATTTATTTATTTATTGGATTTATTTATTTATTTATTTATTTGATTTGATTTATTTATTTATTGGTGGTACCAGGGATCAAACTCAGGCCCTTGCGCTTGCCAGGCAAGCATTTATTCCACTGAGCTATCTCCCCACCCCCACCGCCCTAGTTTCTATATTGAGGAAGTTCCATGCTGATTTCCATAATAGAAGTAACATTTTACATTCCCATAATGTGGAATCCTCTTCTCCCTGCAGGCTTGCCAGTATTTGTTACTGGTTGATTTCTTGATGACAGCCATTCTTTCTCGAGTAAAGTGGACCACTGATGTTGTTTTAATTTGATTCCTCTACTAGCCACAGATGTTGAACTTTTTTATGTACTTATTGGCCACTGGTAATACTAAGAAGTGTCTATTCACTTTAGTTGCCCATTTTTGGATTAAATGTTTTATTTGGGAGGTCTAACTTTTTGAGTTCTTTATATTTTCTAGATATGAGTCCTGTGTCTAAGGAATAAATGAAATTTTGTATTCTATAAATCCTTTTCATTCTACTGGGTATTTTCCCTTGGCTGACCAGAACATTTTAATTTGATATGGATGGTCCTAATTATTAATTCTTGCTGTTATTTCTTGCACAACTGGGGTTCTACTGCATTGAACTCAAGTACTGACAAGATCTAGAACTCTTTTTAAACCATAGTACTGGGGTAGTAGATTTATACATCTAACACACTATGAATCCAAAATTATGTAAGTCTTTTGAATTGTGCTGAGTATAACAGGAATAGTATGAAAAAATATGCAATGCACGTGAATGGTGTTAAATGTCCCTTTAATGGGCATCTGAGGTGTCCCCCAAGTCTTGTTATATTGAAGACTTAGTCCCCAAAGCAGCAATGTTCAGAGGTAGGGCTTTGGACAATGACTGGATGATCCTGAGCACTATAACTTCTTCAGTGGACTCATCTATAAATGGATGCATCATCTATCAGTCCTGGTGATGGAGAATTGGTATGGCTGAACTGAGGAGAGTGGGTCCTGAGGGCATAACTTTCCTAGTCCTTTCCTCCCTATCTTCCTTTTATTCACCCTTCTTCTTCTGCTTTCTGGCTGCTATGAGGTGAATAGTTTTTTTTTAGTCATTTGTGCTTCACAACAATCCCAAAAGCTATCCAGCCAGCTGACTATGGACTGTCAGCTCTGAAACCACAGATCTTTCCTTTTAAAATTATTATTTTGGGTATTCTGTCATGGGGTATGGACTAATACAAATAGTATGACTAGAAGAAAAATCATTAGTAACTTGTATTTTTTTAAACAATCATAATACTAGTCTTAGGTTAATGGGTCCCAGGTCTTTAATGCAAAGTCTATTATAATTAGCTTCTGTTTTCTGATCATATAACCACCACATTTGAAAGACACATCTAAAACATAATGTGTAGTCTGTTGAATAATTTTGTATAGCCCAATGTTATAAAAAATAATAATTAGATAGTGAGCATCTTACATATTGTCACAGCACTCTATGAGGCAGGTTTTATAAATAAAATAAATCACACTCTCAAGCAATATTATAAATACTAGAGAACTAGTTTTTAAGAGGTAAAGCCATATTTAGCAAGTAGAGTAATAATTCAAATATAAGCCTAGAAACTTATAACCCTTGTATTAATTTATATTGCACATTAGTGGAAAGATTATTGATAAGTACCTATTCAAATGGAGTTAAATAAATAGCAAATGTTTAATGGACTTCTACTATGGAGAAAATACTATGCTGCCTGCTGGTAAATTACAAGTAGGACAGAATAAAATCTTTAAAGTCAGAAAACGATGAAATCGAGCTGGTCGCAACCACATCTGTCTGACTGCCATTATAAACATCACTCAGTACATCTAAGCTTTACTTTACAAATAAAAATGGAAATATCATGCAGTGGAAAGGCATTATCTGTACTTAGTAAAATGAGAGCAATAACTAAAAAGTAAATAAAGCAAAACTTCAACTTAAAGTTGCCCTTGCCCATCCACACAGTCTGTATCTGCAGATTCAACCAACCAAGCACTGAAAACGCAGTGAGGCCAATGATGGTTAAACCTGAAAGTAATCTAGAGCTGATTTAAAGTACTGAGGAAGATATGCATAGGCTATATACAAATACTACACTAGGGCCAGCAAGATGGTTCAGCAGTCTAAAGCGCCTGCTTGCGGTTCAATTCTCGGCACCACATGCTGGACCAGCCCCACCCCAGGGCAGGCTGAGCTGGCAATAAATAAATACATACATACATACATACATACATACATACATACATACTACACCTGAAACCAATCTCCTATGACGGAAGGATACCTTGGTGGTCCAAGTGCTTGCCTGGCAAGCATAAAGATCCAAGTTCAATCCCTGGAACCACATGCCACACCGGCTAGCACACTGAGCCAGCCACTGAAACCAGGCATGGTGGCACACACCTGTAATCCCAGTGCTGGGGAGGCTGAGACAAGAGGATCACTACGAGTGCAAGCTGCATAGGAAGACTGTGTACCAAGTAATTCATTAAAAAAATAAAAATTTCAGTCAAAATTACCAATGAAAATTCTTGAATCACTCAAGTTATAATTTAAATGATATTATCTCTTACAGGACTCTATACAATTAATTTGAATTGTCATTGTTTGAACACAACAGAATTAGTGGCAAGAAAAGCTGGGTAAGCTAAACCAAAATTATCTACGTTTAAACCTTAAAACTTTTTTAAACAAGTGATTATAATAAGTTGAAATTTCATGGAGGTATCAGGCAATTTAGTTTGATACAAGGAAACACTTCCACCCTTATTCCCTCATCCCTCACTGCTAAAAATTACCTGAACTAGTGATTTTGTAAGTTATCTCAAGTAGTCTGAGTATTGTTTTGTGCCCCTATATCTTTACAACCCCTGTTTCATACTTATGTTCCCTTAAAGAAGACAATTAAGTTTAGGTTGGGAGGGCCAGCCAGATAGTTCTGTGGACTAAAGCGCCTGCTTAGGCAGAGTGCAATAGCCAGGGTTTGATCCCTGGCAGAGCACATTGAGACAGCAATTGAGAATGTGTGTGGTGGCAAGTACCTGTAATCCCTGAGTTCGTGAGGCTGAAAACAGGAAAATCAGTATGAGTCTGATCTATGAAGTGAGACCCTGTACTAGATACATAAAGAAAAAAAATTAGGTAGGGAAACAACATATCAATTACCTGTGTATTGTGGTTTGTGTCTAGTTGTCCCCCCAAAGGCTTATGCACTCATTGGGGAGGGACTTGTAGAGTTGGAGATTAACTCAAGATTCACTGAGATTACAGGTAATCCAAGCCTGGGATTATGGAAGTGTGTACTTACCTCTGCCTGGGGCAGAGAGTCTGAATGTAATATAAGAGAAAGAGAGACAGACTCTCTCTGTTGCCACTGGTGCCGCTACTCTTCCCTTGGCTCTTCTTGCTCTTTGCCACCGCTGTGGGCTGATGCTATCTGCCCTTTGCTATGCTGCCTTGGAGCCAGCCCAGTATAGACTAAAACCTCCAGTAACTGTGAGCTCAGTAAACCTTTCCTTTCTTCATTTTGAGTGTCAGATATTTGTCCCAGCAATGAAAAGAGTAACTAAGACACTGTGCTAATAACTCCTAAGAAGTGAGTGGGGAGGAAAGAACAAAAAGAAATTTAGAAAAAAAAAAAAACTTCCAAAACATGATGAATTTGCAAATGTAATTAAGTTTTACAAATAATCTCATAATACTACACCCTCAACTTTTCACAGTGCTGCTTACTTTATTTTTATTCCTGTTAACATAAATACTCATGAACTATAAACAAAAGTACTTTACTGCCATAGAGTTTTTCTATTAATAAACTTCTAATCAGGAAATGAGGGCTGAAGAGTAATGTCAGTGGTATTTCTTGTGGTCTTTAACATTTTTTAATAATGTAGCATTGACTTATCCTGTGAATCACTTTCAAGAGTACTGTATTGCCCACAGATGGGGTTAAAACACAGAAGACAGTATAGTGTGTTGAAAAATATCTGTGATTCTGGCTACATAGGAGGCTGAAATACAAGAACCGTGAGGTCAAGCCCAGCTTAGGCAACTTACTGAGACTTTGTGTCAAAATAGAAATAAAAGAACTAAGAAGGTAGCTTGGTAGTACAGCACTTGCATAGCATAGGGGAGAGGAAGAAGGAGAAGGAGAGGGAGAGGAAGAGGGAGAAGGAGAGAGAGAATATGAATTATCACTGTTTGTGAGGAAGAATCAATACACTGCTGAAGAAAAGCACAGTGATTGATTTGTCACAGTAGAAGAACCTAAAATGGCTGGGATAAATTCTCTCAAATGTGATCCAAATTCAAATACTGTCTTTCATTACTTCCTGTTTAGCTATAGAAAGTTGGTTTTATTAAGGACCTTTATTTCTTTTTAAAAAGTTTCCCTGATTCTCCAGTTGTGACTCAGTCTGGTTAAGCCTATCTGCCTTCTGCCAGGGATCAGCTTCTCTGTGGGAACTGAAATGTGCACATACCCAAGAAATGATGCAAGAATCTGCGCTTTCCACAAACTCAGTGCCAGGATCCTAGACTTCTGTACTTTTTCTCTCCCAAACTAGTCATTAGGAGATGGAATGCAAAATAGGAGTTGTATTGCCTCAGAGAGGGAAATACTACAACTTATTCATGTATTTGCCTACTTGGATACACATTAAAAGTAGAAGACTGTAAGAGCTCTAATTATTTTGTTCTTTTGTAGGTTTTTTTGTAGCTTTGGAAGCCTAATCTGTTCATCTATTAATGGGTCAATATTACACTGCTGCTTTTATATTTTAAAGAATACAAAATAATCATTAAAAAAGCAATAGAAATGATACAATATTTCACTAAACAGAGTAACAGGAATTCAACAATGGCTGCTGTATTATTGCATTATGTTATCTTCAAATTGGCAGTTTAGGTTACAAGATATATCTTGTTTAGGTTACAAGATATAAATGTGCAAAATCGGTTTAAAACAGATCAAAGCAACAAAAAAGTTGTAAGAAATTAAACAGAAAGGAAAAAGAATAAAAGGAAGAAAAATTTTAAGCATTAACTGTTTTCAAAAGATCAGCAGGAATTGGCAGTACAATTATCCAAATTATCTTGTGTACATACATAAATGTGTCTTTTTTCCTTTCTTTTGCCCTTTTCCTCATCCCAGTTTTTCCTATTTTTATTATCTAAAGAAAATGCTAAATCTACTTCACATTAATATAAATGGGCCACATAAATGGCTGTGTTAACAACAGAATACACAAGAAACAAAACTTTAAAAACATTCCATATTTTAACAGCTTTAGTTTTAAAATAATTTTTATTTATTTTTAAAAGTTTCTTCATACTTATACCTAACAAATTTTATTTTATATTTTAATTTTAGGTATTTCTAACTTACAAAACTATAACCTCCTGCTGAAGCACCATTATATTCTCAAAGGTTCCTAGCAGAGTACACAGTATGGTGTCTTCCAGTACTTACAAATCAAGTAGCATGATAAGTTACAAAATCTTGGCGGTTGAAAGAATAGAAAAGATAACACAGAACAGAGGATTTTAAAACTCTTGAGGCATTCATTTTCAGCTCCCATTCCCACTCTTATTCCTTCATCCTCACTACTAAAAATCACCTGAACTAGTGATTCTAGCAAGTTACCTTATGTGGTCAGAATTTTATTTTGTGTTTATATACCTCTGTCACCCATTTCACACTTAGAGACTTAGTTCATTTTGTTTTTTTTTTTTTAATTAAAAATGTATTTATTTATTTATTTATTTATTTACTTACTTACTTACTTACACATAGTACCGAATTTCAAAACCAGAAAAAATTAACAATGGTTATATTACACATTTTCATCATCAGATCAGTTTAGATTAATAGATCGGTGTGTAAGATTGATCAAACAATTAAACATTAACACTTGCAATAAGCATTTTTTTTTCTTTCCTTAGCAATATCAATAGGAAGGTGGGTCATGCCCACACACAGTGCTCTGTATAACTATTGTGAGGACAATGTGCAGTGTGTCAACAGTTCATGTTTTTATCAAGGGTTTTATTTACAAGAGTTTACATGTTTAGTCTACCTTTTAAGTCTAATAAATTACCCTGTCTTTTTCTGAAAAGTGAAGCTCTATGTTTTACCATGTGTACTGATATTAAAGCTTCAGGATGTTACTGCAATTTATTCACTTTGGATCAGAAATATATCAGACTTGAAATTTTTTCAGATTTTGCAACTTTTGCATAGACTTACTTTACTGCCTGAGCATCCCTAGTCTGAAAATGGAAATGTGAAATCCTAAAATACTTTTGGAATACTTCAGATTAAGAATGCTCAAGTAATATGTACTATATAATACAGAAATATAAACTTGAATAGAATAAGGTAAAAAAATTGAACATAATAAGGTGAAAAATACGTGCTGATATTTTTAACCTGTACCTCAAGGGATTATCCCTCAGGGATACACTTTTGACACAACTATAGATTTACACAGAGGAGATTTGACTCTTACAATGAATGAATGGTTCAACTATTCATTTATACTGAGATTTTGGGGCTGTGAACTCAGATGTGTCATTTATAAATTATACAATCATTCCAATATGCAATGTAAAGAAACATTTTTATGATCTCTGTTGAAAAGTAAGAACATTCTTAAGGCCTCTGGTAAATTGAGTTCTTGATACTAGCAAGCATGACCTTAATTAACACCAAGTACTCAGAATATTTTCCTTCTCCTATATCTGGTACTTTATTTATATAATCAAAAAGTGATACAAAAATGCCAATGATTCTATCCACTTTTACAAGGCCCAATTCCCTTTTTTTTTTTTTTGTCTTTTTGAGACAGGGTCTCGATAATGCAGTTGAGGCTGGCCTTGAGCTCACTTTTGTAGCCCAGGCTGGTCTTGAACTCGCACCAATCCTCCTGCCTCAGCCTCCCAAGTGCTGGGATTACAGGCGTGAGCCATCATGCCTGGCTCCAATTCCCTATTTTCAAGGTTCAGAAGTTTAAAAAGGTTGAGCACTCGGTCATGTTGCTGGCTCCGTGGCAGCATTTTATCATGGTGGGATTGCCTAGGAAAAGAGATGGTCACAAATAGCAAGAGAGAGACAAAGAGACAGAGAGACAGAGACAGACAGAGAGAGAGACAGACAGAGACAGAGACAGGCAGGCAGGCAGGCAGGCAGACAGGCAGACAGGCAGACAGGGAGACAGGGAGACAGGGAGACAGGGAGACAGGGAGACAGACAGGGAGACAGGGATTCCAATATCCTCTCTTCCAGTGACTTAGTCACAAAGAACTAAATTCTTTCAGCTAGGCCCCACTTCCTAAAGTTGCTACTGTCTCGCAGTAGTGCCACAGGTTGGGGACTAAGCTTTGAGCATGTGGGCTTCTGGAGACACTTATCCAAATCATAGCACTGAACATTGTTTATTATATACTCACATGACAAGCATTTTTATTAAAAATATTTGTGGGATATTTTTCAGTGAACATAGAATTATTGCTACTACTCAAAGTTCTTTATTTTATGCTACACTGATGTAGCCATAAAATAGTGGTTTGGGAGAGTATTATCAATTCTTAATAAGTAGCAACTGACAGTTAATAATCACACACTTGGTATTTATTAGATCTTTGAAGACATATTTACAAGGAAAACAAATCAACATTGAAGAGGTCATAATACTATTTTTTGGTCTTTATCTTGGGTGATTCTAAATATCATATAAATCTAAATTTTATAACTTGTGCCACTGAATGTGGCTCTGTACTATTAAATCTCAGTGATACAATCTGAGAAGCAGCACTCAATAGCTATTTAGGGGATATACAATTGAGAAAGTGGGTACTGTTAGTGATCCCTATAGTTCAGTGATAGCAAACCTATATAGCATATGTGCCACGATGGACTGTTCTGTATAACTGAAAATTCTAGAAGGTTTACCACTACTGCCATAGTTCATTATCCAATAAAAATACAATTTAATTCATACTTAGACTATAAATAACTGAAAATATTGACCAATATATTTTACTTTCTTTTTCTTTTTTTCTTTTTTTTTTTTTTTTTTTTTTTTTTTTTTTTTTTTTTTTTTTTTTTTTTTTTTTTTTTTTTTTTTTTTTTTTTTTTTTTTACTGTGGATTGAGCTCAGAACCTTGTGCTTGCTACGCAGGTCCTTATGCCGCTGAGCTATTCCCCTGGTTTTTACCTTCTAAATGTAGTACACATTCCATAGACACTGAGTTAAACAAAAAAATGGAATGAAAGTTTATGGGTCTTGCTATATCTAGAATTTACATAAACACGCTTTTGACAAGAAATATTTTAAATAATCTGAGGGAAAAATTCACAGGCAGGCTTATTAGTGGCCTAATTAATTTAATAAAAATGCAACTGTAATCCACTTCTGCCATGATCAAGTAACTAATACTGAACTTGGCCTTCTACTATAAACAATTAGAAAACCAGGAGAAACATAAGACAACTTTTTCCAGGTAGTAGACAATGGAAAGCACAGAACTGTTGATTCCTAAGGAAAAGAAGATATACTGATAAATCCAATGATGACATAAAGATGCACATATTTTAAAAATATTGGCAAAAGCCGGGCGTGGTGGCTCACGCCTGTAATCCCAGCACTTGGGAGGCTGAGGCAGGAGGATCGTTGTGAGTTCGAGACCAGCCTGGGCTACAAAAGTGAGCTCAAAGCCAGCCTGAGCTGCACAGTGAGACCCTGTCTCAAAAAGACAAAAAAAAAAAAAAAATATTGGCATAGAAGAACATAAATATTTCACTGAATTTGAGGAGACAGATGAAATTTGGAAAGATAATGTTGGTGAAATAGTCAGGGTAGAATACAAAAATAATAATAATAAAAAAAAGAATTAAAATGAAGGAAAGATCCAAAAGCTTAGAGTGGTACTCCACTGATTAAACTGCATTTGAATAGCATTAAACTTTATGACAGCACAAAAAGAAAGCTGCTAGGGGATAATAAGTTGAAAACTTTCCATAAATTGGGACTGGAAGATATCTGAGATTACTCAAATTAAAGAGAAAGAGGCCTTGTGGAATACTCAGAGCATTCCACAGATATCTACCAAAAGGTAATAATACTGGTAAACTGGTAACAGGACTACATTAGGTAGAAAAAAGCTACCTAAAATCTATTGAAATAAAGCTTTAAACTAAATCTCAAAAGTAAAGTTAATTCTCAAGAAACTTGACAATGACAACAGCTTAAAATGGCTTCATTCATTATGAATTCAATTACGTGGTATTATAAAAGACACAAAACTATATATGAAAAATATATAAAGTTAACAGTTCAGTAAGAGAATGTGATAAAGCAAATGTGAAACAATCTCACTAAAAGTTGTAGGACAAGAATACTGCTGTAAGTAAATGGAAATGAGTCAAGTTTGTAAGTCAAAAAATATATATATAAGCACTATACACTTGCTGATGAACGTGTTTCCCAAAGGAATATAGATTAACAATTCTGAAACCACTGCACATGTTAAAATTGCTCAGTTAAGTAAATGAGTGTTGGCTGATGTAGGCCAAGACTCTTATTTGAGAAAGAGTATAAATAGGTCAGAAGGGTAGGATGATGGATATGATAATGCATTACAGTTGGAGGTACCAGTATGAACTTATGTTTAGCTTACATAATACTGATGATTACATATAAAAAATATTTACTAATAGGTGTACATAAGTTGAAACAGATATTTGCTTGCTCTGTGAGGTCAGGGTGCCTAGGAATAACAATACTCCTGTATAAACAAGCACATCTAGTGCCCACATTTTGATTTCTAATACCATTTTCCAGCAAAAGGAACCAGAGCTCTTTGGAGAAATGCATGATTCCAGAACTGAGGCAAGAAATTTTAAGATGTGACTGGAGTGCTCACTTTAGTAGCACATCCACTAAAACTGAAACAACACAGAGAATAGGAGCATTGCCCCTACAAATGAATTACATGCAAATTCTTAAAACAGTTGACAGTTTATAGAAGACTGTGAAAGCTTTTGCATTTGGATTTGAGATTAATATGATCGATATGATTTAAGCATTATGCAGTGTATATAAACATTGAAACATGGCATGGTACCCTACAAATTTATACAATTTTATGTTTTTATGTGTGAGGTTAAAGATAATTATAAAATTTTCTACAAAATCTTTGGTGTCAGAAAACAAGGACATGTTCAAATAAACACACAATGATGGAGTATGGCAAAAGTAATAGGATCCAACTGGAAGCATACGCAATGGCCAAAGCTAGCACAGTTCAACCACCACAATATACAAGGTACTAGTGGATAACAACTCAAAGCAAGAAATAAACGTCTATATGCCCACAGTAGTGAGGTAGTGATGTAAACAAATGTCCTGTGCAGAATAACTTCAAATAACTTTTGTAGGTACTCCACCATCAGGGAGGTAGAGCACATATACTTGTGTGAGCACAGTAATTTCCTTTAGGAGAATTAGGTAAAAATTATGGAAAATTAAAAAAAAGAATAAACTTCAGTTAATAATAAACAATGCTGGTTCATTAATTGTAGTGAATGTACCATATTAATGAATGATAATAGGAAAACTGGGTGTAGCTAAGACAGTAAAAATCTCTGCTATACCTGGGCAATTTTTCTCCAAATCTAAAATTATCCTGTGATTTAAAGCTAACTTTTTAAATCATCAAAATCAGAAACACAAAAGGAAGATTCTCTAAAAAGATTAATAAACTGAAAAATTACTCTCCACTGCTGCACTGGCCCCACCCCAGGGGTACGCTGAGACAGCAATAGAGACTGGACATGGTGGCCTGAGCCTGTAATCCCAGCTCATGGGATGCTATAAACAGGCAAATTATGGTCTGTTCTAGTAGTGAGACCCTGAGCACCCTGTAGACCCTACTCCCCACCAAAAAAAATTACTCTTCAAATTAATATAAAAAGGACACAAATTACTAATATAAATGAAATGGGGATATCATTACAGATTCTATGAACATTAAAAGGATAAAGAAATGTTACAAAGAGCATCACATCACTTAATCCAAACATTTTAAAGGAAGGCCATTTATTTGGTATAAAAACTGGACGAGATTAAATGTCAGGCCAGGGAGATAGCTCAGCAGCTAAGCGCCTGCCTGGCAAGTACAAGCACAAGGTCCTACATTCAATCCCCAGTATGACAAAAAAAAAA
>PVJA010027758.1:0-28279 GCA_004027025.1 Myocastor coypus | reverse complement strand
CTCATTGTCATAGCTAACTGGAAGGAGAAGTTGGGAATATTCTATTTTATAAATTAGTTGTACTGTGAAGTTGCACAGTATTTAAAACTGCACTTATATTTGTTTAAAAGTGTGTTGAAAAGTCTAGAGAAAAGTGTAAAATGTAAATAATTTTCTAAGAATAAATAAAATAAAGCCATTTAAAATGATTCATGGTAGTCAGAGAAGACGGAAAAGTGAGAAATTATAAAGAAATACATACAACAAAGAAAACAGTTACAAACAAACAAAAAACCAGTAATCCATGTGCTGTATTGACTATTTTAATTACCACCTAAATTAATGAAAAGTATTATCATATTTTGTTTTCTCTGCTTCTATGTTTTTGTATGGCCACACTTTAAATAGAAAGTTATTGTTGATGTTGATGGTAAAATTTAAGATGAATATGAACCTTGTTAATGTAAACTCTGAATAAGTTTATTATTCTCTAAGCAGCAGACAGGATAGCAACAATTATTAAGGCGACATAGCAAGAGAATATAAGTAAAAATTAAATAAGTGCTTCATGAAAGCATGAAATCATTAAGAAAATACGTATTGAAAAATGTAAACGTACAAGTAAATGAGAGACATGAAAGGTAAAATAGATACTTCATTCAGTCAAAAAATTTTGAACACTATTTAAGAAATAAATTAGCAGATAAAAGTGGTAAGCATCATATTCATTTCTTGCAACTAATACTTTTCTGTTTACCAAATATGCTAGTTAGAGTAGCCTATACTCGACTATACTCTATAGCTTATACTCTATAAAATCCAGAAAAATAATAATAACAAATAATAAATAAAAGTAGTATGTTTATAGCTAACACAGAAAAGCCCTTTTACTAATTTGACCTACTTGAAATTTCCACAATATTTCATATAGAAACTACAGAATGTACATTTTCTTTTTTTGTGGGACTGAGGTTCAATCTCATGACCTTGCACTTGCCAGGCAGGCACTTGTGTCACAGAGCTATCTCCTCAGCCCCAGAAGGTACATTTTTTAATTGAGGACAAAAAAACAATTTGTTTTCAAGGACAGAAAACATACCTTACTACATGTGCACAATATTTCCATTATCATTTTATTCATATAAAGTACACATTCCAGTTATGAAAAAATAAACTGAAAAATAATATGGAAATACAAATTAGAAGATGCTCCAAAATTTGGAAATAAAAAACATACCTGTAAGTAATACAAATGAAATGAAACTCTCTAGAGCAAATTGAAATAACTTTGAACTGACGAATAATCATTTAAACTTTCTGGGAAGTAACAGAAAAAGAGGGTATAATGACACTTAAATTGGTATTGTGTGCGTATGTTAGGAAAACTTCTAAAATTAATAATAAGAATAAACAGAAACAAACTAGAGTGATATAAAGTTTTAAGTCTGAAAAAGCCAGAAAAGAAAATTAAAAAGCCAGGTAAAAGATAATGTAATGTTTGATAAATTGTGTCAACTTGAGAAGTTTAGAAGCTTAACTAAGTGACTCAGCAATAGGTCAGGGTTCTTAACTTGTAAACACTCTGAGCCTGTGTAAGAGGAGCACAAAGAGATAGTGTGGGAGTAAAGAACTCACCTTAGGGTGGAGAGTTTGCATCGAACATAAAGGAGGCAGATAGGGTCCTTCCCCATGATTTGAAATTGTTGCTTTGCTATACTCTGCCACCTTGAATACAGCCCCTCTCCTGTGACACCCTTCCTTGGAGCCAGCTGACTGTGGACTGAAACCTCAAAAAGTGTAGGCCAAATAAAACTTTCCTTCATATATATATATATATATATATATATATATATATATATATATATCCCTATATGTATACTGATATACCACCAATCTTTGCTGGCCTTTTGAAAAGATAATTTGTTGTTATTTTATTTTACTTTATTTGTTACAGGGTCTTGCGACTCAGTATAGATTCATATTGATAATCCTGTCTTAGCCTCCTCAGTGCCAAGATTACAGGTTCACCACCCTGCCCAGTTTAGGGGCTGACACAGCAGGTTGGGGGTTCTGGAGCCAGCAGAGCATGAAATACTGGGGATTTAACTGGGTCCTAACACTTGTCAGATAGGTACTTAGACCCTTGAGTGATCTCACCAACCCTTGGATTGTTTTTTCTTAACCTATTTTGCACATTTATATCTGGTAACCTAAGCATCTAAATTGAAGATAATATCATGCAATACAACAACTATTGCTGAATTGCTATTACTTCATTTAGTGAAATTTTGTATCATTTGTAGTGATTTTTTTTGAAAAACTACTTTGGATTTTTAGCAAATTAAAAATTAAAAAAGAAAACTATCCAAGAAGTATTTTAATAGTCAAAATCAAATTTTAATCATTTGAAATGATAAGATTTTAACAAGATAATGGGAAAAAAGAGACAGAAAAACAAATAGTCAACATCAGAAATTAAAGAAATGTCAGTTACTAAAGCCAGGCATTTTTTTAAGTGAATGGATGTGTGAATTTATATAAAATGGACAAAATCCTTAATATGTATAAAACATTGTAAGCTGCAGAAAGGAAAAGAAATTTGAAGAAAAAGATAATTTACATATGTCTAAATCTACCAAAATATTAAATTAGTAATAACCTTCACATAGAAAGCACTCAGTCTAATTAATTGATTTCAAGTGTGAATTACCAAACAATGAAAAATTTATTGCTTGGTCTCCCAGAAACTGTAAGCAGAGAGAATATTTTCTAATTCTTCTACAAGGCCTAACATAAAGTGACAAAAGCATGAAAAAACAAGAAAATTACAGAACAGGAATCAATAACACAGATGTAAAGTTCTCAACAAAATGTAATTAATTTAATCCAACACTATAAAAAATAATTATCCACTATAAGCAAGTGTTTGCTAGATATGCAAACATCTATAATTAATTATCATAAAAGATTAATGGAGAAAGCCATGAAATTATATAAACTGATGAAAAAATGTTGATAGAAAATAATCTTTAAAATTGTCAGCAATTTAGGAGTGAAGGAGTCTGTCTTCAAATTGATAAACATAACCACAAATAGATTTCCTAGTACAGCTTCACTGGTTAAAATCTAACACTGCCACTGGCAGTGAAGTCTGAATGTCCTTTCTCATTGGTCACACTCTGGAATATCTCAGAGGAACCAGTTAGAGCAATTTTAAAAAGTGAAATAACAGTTTAAAAGGAGAACTCTGACTTTACAGAAATTATTTATGTAGAAAAATCCCCACGAAATCTGCCAAATGGAATCTAATGATGTAATACAGTAAGAGCACATGATTCAAAGTTAATACTAAAAATTAATTGATAATTTGTGGAAGCAATGAAATATGGTAATGTATAATTTTGAGGAAAAGTAATACAAACTAAAATGCTCATCAAAAAATAAAATAAAATGTTCATCAAAGATTCAATATTTATATAAAGTATTGCTAAGTATGTTAAGTATCTAATTAATGATAATGGCATAAATAAAACTATGATAAAAATCAAGGAAGATATAGTTAGTTGGAAATTCATGTCATGTATTGACAGTTTTAATATTGTTTATATATTAGGTTTTCTGAACTACATCTGTAGATTTAACACAATCTCAAATAGAATTTCCATAATCTCTTTTGTAGTTATCAACAAAGAAATTCTCAACTTCCATAGAAGAGCAGAGTAACTACAATTCCTAAAAAAAACACACACACCAGCTAACTTTAAGACTTACGATACAGTTGCATCATGATGTAGACATAGGATTTGAGTGTATCTGTAGACATAAGAAAAGAAGTGAGAATAATGTATTAGTGAGTTAGAGATAATGAAAAGCTCATGTTTTGCTTAATGGAGGTGATTAAAGGAGGAAATACTGATGTGTATATACATGAGACAGTTCATAATGCACAGTGAAACTTATGTGTACAGCCATTCCACTCGGTAGCCTAGAGGACTTGAGAGTGGTTATATTCAGGAGCAGAAGCAAAACTGGTGCTCAGGGCTGGAATTCAAATACTATTTCCCAACAAAGAGACAATGGCTCTAGAGAAATGACTGGATCTTGTGTTGATTAGTAAATACGGAAGACAAGTCTGGAAAATTTTGAGATGAAGTAAGGAATTTCCTTGGCCCTCTTCAAATATATTGGTTATATCAAGTAGAAATTGAATATTTAAACTAAAAACTTCTCTTCCCAGAGTGAAAAAACACAATGAAAACAATTGAGTAGTATTAGATTAATATTGGAACCATAAAAGAACTACATGATTTGAGAAGAAAGACAAAGAAAGAAAGAAAGAAAGAAAGAAAGAAAGAAAGAAAGAAAGAAAGAAAGAAAGAAAAATAAAGAGGAGGCAGGAAGAGAAGAAAAGGAAAGGGTAAAGGATAAGGGGAGGAAGAGAAAGTGGGGTGGAATTAAGGGTGAAGAAGAAAGAGGAATGGTGGGAAAGAAGCGAGGAGAAGACAGGGGAGGAGGAGAGTACCAAATCCAGTGCAGCTTTTGAAATTCTTGAGGTGAAAGATGGTAGAAAAGGAAGAAATACAGACAAGAGCCAGGAAACAGAAAACTGAGGTCAGGTGGAACCTTCTCTGTGGGAGAGAGAAAGGAACTACTCAACCAATGCAGTGACTTTGTACACTCTTTAGGTTGATATCATGTGACAACCCTCTGCCTAGCAACTTGTTTGCTTGGATTGTTTCAGACTCTCCTGTTTTGGGAGAGGAAACGGTATGTTTATGTGGTCTCACTTGGCACACTTATGTCTTGGGAGTGGCCTTGATTCAGCCACATAGATGTGATTAATCTCCAGCTTCAGGTACTACACAGGGAGGTGTGTGTGTGTGTGTGTGTGTGTGTGTGTGTGTGTGTGTGTGTGTGAGAGAGAGAGAGAGAGAGACAGACAGACAGACAGACAGACAGACAGACAGACGGACAGAGACAGAGAGACAGAGGGAGACCGAGAAAGGGAAAACTTTCAACTAATACAGCTGTAAAATGATTTATTCTCCAAGTAGACAAAATATAATTAACAACTAACTTCAACAGAGGTAAAAACTGTGATCTCGGTGTGGTGACTCCCTTCAAAAAGCACAAAGTGAGGGTGAAAATAACATTAAAATAGAGAAATATGGCAAAAAAAAAGTGAGGTGAGTTTATGTACTCATTATGTGTGGCTAAAATGGCACTTCACTTTCATCTTTGGATTGCTTCAGAAAAAAAAAAAAAAGCCACAGTTTCCAGTACGACAACTTACAGATGGATTATAGTGGAAGGATATTTTGTATAACATTTGACTTGAACCACTGAAAATATCAAGGAGGTCATAAACAAGGGCAGTCCAGTAAATCACTGAAATGAGTGGAGGTTAAGGAAACAGGGTAGCTACACATAGGTAGTGTGATATTCTGGAATGACAGAAATACCTGGAGTGAATTCTAAAGAAATTTATAGAAAATAGGGACTCAATTACATGATAATATATAAATATTTGTTCAAGAATTGTAGCACTTTATGTTAATTTAAGTTACTAGCATGAATTGGGTGTGGAGGATATGAGATCTTTATTAACTCTACCATTTTTCAGTAAATGGAAAATCTCTCTAAAATTTTGTTTGTTTTAAAATAAAGAAAATCATTTAAATAAAAAGGTAACAGGAATAAGAGACAAAATATTAATTATTAAAAATTGAATAAGAGACAAGAAAAAAATGTCATAGGATTGACTTGCTACAATTTTGCATATGATTAGATATCTAAATTTCTGTGTAAAATGTTTGTTATTTTTATCATATTGTATAGGGATTTATTAGAATATCAATGTTTGATGGAAAATATTGGTTCCACGTTAAGTATAAGATATATGATATTCAGAAAGACAGTTATGTTAAGCTTAAGTGCCTATATTTTAGGGTAATAATATCAGTAAGCAGCCGGGCGTGGTGGCGCACGCCTGTAATCCCAGCACTTGGGAGGCTGGGGCAGGAGGATCGCTGTGAGTTCGAGACAAGACTGGGCTACAAAAGTGAGCTCAAGGCCAGCCTGAACTGCATAGTGAGACCCTGTCTCAAAAAGACAAAAAAAAAAACAAAAAACAAAAAACAAAAAACAAAAAAAAAATATCAGTAAGCTTTTCTTCTGGCAAGTTAACCACTTAGGTTTTCAGACAAAAAATGAGGGAAAACAAGATTAGCCAAAATTTTGGCTCTATCCCCTCAAGGTCAGTGAGGACTCAGGACATAAGAGAAGCTGTATTGCAACATCCTATAACTCAGAGATATCCCAAATATTTTGCTAAAGGAGATTATGGGGTCACAGGAAAGGGATCAGTGATGCATAGTGTATGTAAGGAGAGTCACCTAGAGAAAAAACATTCTCTCAGGCTTTCAGAGAGCAAATTGGGCAAGCAATGACTGCGACTCATCCAGATGGCTGACACAGACAAAAGTTCTATAAAATGCTGTACATGGTTTCAGGACAAATCCTAAGGGGATTTGATTGACCTTGTCAGATACAAAAGTTACATTTTCTGTTATATAGTTCTTGCTTTAACTGAGTCTTAACTATCTAGTAGAAAAGTTTAACCACGTGGTATAAAAAGTAAAGCCATATTAATATGTTGAGCTGTAAAAGGCTCACACAGCTTCTGACATTGCCAGTACTGCTGATAACCCACTACTATTATGGAATATTAGACTATACATACAACTACTTTCTCTTCATTCAATGAGAAGAAATATTTATATGAATATTTATTCTAAACTAATAGTGTTTAGAAAGTTATCATATCTTCATCTTGTACTCTGAACAACTACTACGATGACAATATCCATTGTATTAATTATTGTGGCTGTCCCACTAATGTGTTTTTAAACTGTCTCGTTATTTCTTTCTCATTAAAATTAATAAAACATAAATAAATTTAATAAACCAAAATAGAAATAATATTACTAGAGTTTTTATTGCATTTTATGACTTTTTATTCTCTGACTAATGGAATTCCTTCATGAGACAGATAACATGCTTTTTTCAATCAAGTAGCAAAGACATACCTGTAGTGGTTATATTTTCATACAGAATACATGTCATACAAAATAGCTTTGAATACTGCCAATATTAATTTGGGCTTTCACTTATACATTACAGACAAATCAGAAATGTTCTATGCATTACAAAAATTTCTTTAAGTGGGAAATAGATTTCTGAGCTTCCAGAGGAGTGTGGAAACATTTATTCAGTTACCGAGGACCTATCTGCTTTATGAAGCCATGTTAAATACACCCCTACTTTTTGCTATAAACATATTTAGGGAGTTTTGTCATTCTTACACTAAAAGCTTCACAGATTAAAGTCTTTGTTATCCTAGACTATGCAAAGTGCTTACAAATTACCACAGTGATTTGGCACATCATGAATTCATTCTGAACATCATATCAGTAAATAGCTCATAGAATACTTAGACACTGATATTTTATCTCATGTGTCTAAGTACTTGCAATCATGGTACTTGTGTTGACAAGGTAAAAGCCTTTGGCTTATTTGTGCTCTCTTTTTATTACTTATCACACGTATAGTTCACCATAGCTAAAAGGTTAAAACATTAGTCAGTGTGTTATGGAGGAAATATTCTACACATACAATGTTTTGATCCTGTTGTGTGATTCATTTGGATTATTAGCTAAGTATAAATAGGTTTATTAGCTGCATTTCATTTCATATAGGGTGTTTTGAGTATTTTTTTTTTTGTCTTTTTGAGACAGAGTCTCACTATGCAGTTCAGGCTGGCCTTGAGCTCACTTTTGTAGCCCAGGCTGGTCTCGAACTTGCACCAATCCTTCTGCCTCAGCCTCCCGAGTGCTGGGATTACAGGCGTGAGCCACCACGCTCGGCTTGCTTTGAATATTAATGTGATAAAGTATCTGAAATTTTTGATGTTCAAGGGATAAAATATGTGTCATTCAAAAAATATTGGTTGAATAGATGGTGACTTCCTCACTGTATTATTCATGAATTCATTGGATAAAAATATTTGGGAAATATACACAATTATTAAGCTGTGACCCCAAAGGAAATCTACTAATAAGCCTCACTTTGGAAGATGTACTCTCAACACAGATGCCCAAGTTATTTGAATAAAGTATACAAGTATAACAATAATAAATGTTATGTTTTATCTGCCAAATGAATCCATGCCAGCGCTAAAAGAAACACATTTATACTGGCACATGGTGACAGATTACACTGCAGTCTGAAGGAGGCATCAAGTTCTGTGAAGTCCAAACCTTGGCAGCTCTTTTGGTTTTACTTCCAGTTCTTTGCCAAAATTATGTTTGATAGATGAGAACAATTTGTCTTTTTGGACATTCATGAATGAAGCACTACAGACATCGAATTAGATACACAGAACTGAAATTCACTTTTCATATTTGAATTTGGTAGATGAATATGCAAGTAGAACTAAATGTCCCAGATGTCTTATGAATTCAAATTATAATAAATCTATATGTCTGGATGAGTCCATCTAATACAGTGTCTTGCACATAGATGCACTCCATGTATGTTCTTGGTAGAGATGATACTAAGAATCACATTAAGAATACGTGTGCCTATCCTGTTTATTACTGAATGCTTTTCCTGTGATAAATAAATTTTACATTCTCCACCCTGAATAAACTCATCTGATAAGCAACTGTTACCTTTCTGTTTTATTAGGTAGCTTGCAAATGAGACTGAAATCTCAGTATGTATCTGAGAATTTATGTAAGGTAGTGACATTTCTAAAATATTATGTATGAATTCAAGTCATACAGGATTCAGACAAACCAAAGCAAACCAACATACATACAAATATTCAAAAATAGAAGTGATCCTCAGAAGCTTAAAGAAAAGTGTATGAAATCCTTTCAAAAGAAAACAGTGCTTGAATTAATCATTTTTTTTCTGTCTAAAGGAGACACAAGTTGGAGAGATATCTCACTGGATGAAGACTCAAGCCATTGTAATTCATGCCATGCTGACCTGGTACTTAGGTGCACTGAACCTGCCACTTAGTCAGTGCATGCTGGTACACACTGGTAATCCCAGTGCTGGGAAGGCTGAAAACAGGATGATCACTATGAGTTTGAGCTGTGTCAGGAGACCATGGATTAAATAAATAAATAAATAAGTAAGTAAATAAATAAATAAATAAATATTGTAACTTACATCTAAAAAAATTATATTTTATTGTAAAAGATTACTTTCAGAAAAAAGATGCTGCCTTGGTTATTGTGTTTTGGGTATGAATGTTGTTATAGTTGTGTCTAATTGGTCCCCCAAAGCCTCATGCAAACATGGGACAGGGACATCTCGAGTTGCAGACGTGACTCATGATCCACTGGATTATGTGTTTTAGTACTAATGGGGCTATGGGTCTGAGTAATGCTGGGGTTATGGTTGTGGCCTGAGGCAGATAGGCTGATGTAGATAGGCTGAGGCAGAGAACCTGAATGCAATATAAAGAGAGACAGAGAGACAGGCTCACTCTGTTGCTCTCTGCTTCCCTGGTTGGCCGGTTACCTCTATTGCAATTGTTGCCCTTCCACCATCATGAACAAGATTCTCTCTACCCTGTTTCACTCAGCCTTGGGCCAGCAGAATATGGATTGAAACCTCCAGTAACTGTGAGCTCAATAAACTTTTCCTTCCTTCATTTTGGGTGTTGAGTATTTGTCCCAACAATGAGATAAGAGTAACTAAGACAAATATTTTCCGAATGTCATGAATACTTGAAGGGATGATTTTAACTAGAATAATGACAGACCACATTTTTGTTTCAAAATATTCCTCTAGTCACAATATTATGAACCAATTAGAAGGGATAGAAAGAGAGATCTGCAATACTAATAACGAAAATTATAAGTTGATACACTCAGCTAGTATTGGTGTAATTTCATTTGAGGCAATGATCTGAAATATATTTGAGAGATTAAAAGATGAGAATTTGTAAAGTGTCAGCATGGGAGATAAGGGGGAAAAGGTGAAAACTATATATCATTACTTGTGCTTTCAATAAATGTCTATGGTTCTGCTACTTTTAATATTTCAAATTTAGTAATCTATTGGGGACTATTGAAAGGGAGAGTACACATACAGTTATAATAGACAGAGTGGACAAAGGAAATATTCTTTTTCTTATATGATTATTGAAATATTCTTTTCTCTCTTGTTTTTTTTCTGCTACAAATAACAAATATAAGCTCAAGACTCAGAAAAAGACAGAAGTAGAAAAAAATTTTTGGCTCAACCAAAGAACACTTATAAAATGGCATTCACTGAAGAAAAACAATCAGGAATAGAAACGAATCTGCAGCAAGAAAAGAAAAGGTTTCAGATTCCTACCAATATATACTACAGAGATGTCTTAGTTTTTTTTACTCATTGCTAGGACAAATGCCCAACATTCAAAAAGAAGGAAGGAAAGGTTTATTTATCTCACAGTTACTGGAGGTTTTAGTCCATATTAGACTGGCTCCAAGGCCAAGTGACACATGGCATAGAGCAGCAGTTCATGGTGGCAGCACAGCAACAAAAAGGTGACAGAGGCAATGAGCCAATCAGGGCAGCAGAGCAACAGGGAGAACCTGTCTCTGTGTCTTTACATTACTTCAGGCTCTCTGCTTTAGCCTATCTGCCTCAGGCCACACCTACAATTCCCAGCAGTACTCAGAGCCATAATATCATCAGTACTGAAACATATAACTTCAGTGACTCATGAATCAAGTTTCAAACTCTGGAAATCCCCAACCCATGCTTGTATGAGGCGTTTGGGGGACAACTAGATATAAACAATAACATTCCACCCCTGGACCTCCAAAGTCTCATACATATCCCTTTGTGCAATAGACATTTTAGTCCATCTGGAAGAGTTGCCAAAGTCCCAACATTTTCAGAATTACTGAAAAGTCCAAGTCCCTAGTTTCCTCCAAGATCCAAGCAAGGCAAACTCTCAACTGTGAGGCCCTGTACAATAGAAAAGTTAAATATATCCAACATTCAGAGGTAGAAGATAAACATTATCAATCCAAAAGCTGCAAACAACACAGTAAAATAAAACACTGGGACCAACATAACTCCAAAATCCAGCAAGACAAATGTTAAATCCCATAGTTCCAACCGGAGCATCTACAACAATTTGCAGTGAGTTGTGGGCTCCATGCAGCGCTTGTCCCTAAGGCACTCTTGGTGGTAGTTTCCATGGCTTCCCTCTTCTGCTGGCTTTGCTCCCTCTTTGCACAATCCATGTTCCTGGATTTTCCAAACTTCTGTGGTTTCCACTGAACAGGCTTCGCACACCCCGCTTTACACACTTCCCTCTCAGGGGCACACTGCCTGGCCCCCCAGGCCTTCTTCTGAAATCGAGATGGAAGCCTTCTTAACCTCAGAATTCCCACATTCTACATATGCCTATGTGGATAATGTCAAGGGTTGCTGCCAGCTGGAGCAGTAGGCAGGTTCCCTTCTCTCTTGGCTATAGGGGTCAAGAGCCTAGATCGCTGAGCACTCTGACCCTGATTCCAAAAATCATATTCTCCATGTGGGCGCCACTTTGGAACTTGGTTTGGCTGCTGCCTCCATTCTGGTACTTGGGTCTCTGCAGCTTTCTTCTCAGGGGAAAACCTCTCTCCTTTGCAATTCTGAGCCTGCAAAGGGTGGAGAGCTGCCACCTCTTGTGATGTCCTCAGGCCATCCTTTTGATTCTTTGGTTCCTTCCCAGCAATGGAGATCCTTGTAGCTACATCTCTGTAGTCCACAGCTTTCCTGGTGCTTCCTTTCTGGCCAAACTCACATTTTAAATCATCCTGTTTGGCTTTCTGCTCTTGATTTTCAACATAAATCTGGCTAAAAGCCACCAATAACAACCATGTCACCGCCCCAATGGTTTGCTGCTTTGAAATATCTCTTGAAAGATTAATCAGTCTGCCATGCTTAATCTCAGTCTTAGGCAAAGTCTCTAGGCATGAGCAAAATCCCGAAAGACTTTCAGCCAATCCATAGCACAAATCATCTGAAGTCCACCAACCAAAGCTGCCCTTTTTCCCAGCAGAAACCTCCTCAGCCCGGTCTTTAGAGGCAGGCCTTTTGTGAGTCTTCTGGTCTGAGTTATGACCAGAATCTCCTCTACAGAACAGCTGAAGATTTTCCAGCTCTTCGCAAGTACATGACCTCTCCAAATATTTGTTATTTCTGCTCATAAGCCATTCTTTATACCTAGGTTTCAAGCCAGTCTTCTGGCCTGAGTTCTGACCAGAACCTTCCAAACAGCACAACCAAGTTGTTCCATTGCTTTGCTTGTAGGCAACATCTCTGAATCTTTCCTATCTCTTCCTGTAAGCCATTCCTGAAAGCTTGTAATCCACACTGTCAGGTTAGTCACAGTAAAGAGCCCATTTCTCTGGTACCAAATTCTGTCTTAGTTTCTCTTTACTCATTGCTGGAACAAATCCCTGACATTCAAAATGGAGGAAGGAAAGGTTTATTTATCTCACAGTTACTGGAGATTTCAGTCCATATTTGGCCAGCTCCAAGGCTGAGTGACACATGGCAGAGAGCAGCAGTTCATGGTGGCAGAACAGCAACAAAATTGTGACAGAGGCAACCAACCAATCAGAGCAGCATGGCAACAGCGAGAACCTGTCTCTCTGTCTCTATATTACATCCTGCTCTCTGCCTTAGGCTATCCACCTCGGGCCACACCTATAATTCCCAGCAGTACTCAGACCCATAATTTAATCAGTACTAAAACACATAATTTCAGTGCCTCATGAGTCAATTTTCAAACTCTAGAAGTCCCTGCCCCATGATTTCATGAGGCTTTGTGGGGACAAGTAGACATAAACCATAACAAGAGGTTATCTGAGTGTATCACTTTCTACATGAACTTACTAAATCAATTTGAGAAAAAGATGAAAGATCATCTAGAAGCATTACATTTAAGAAAGATATGCTTCATAATCTCTCAATGAGTTTGATCATTTTTTTCTTCTTAGAACTGATTACAATAATCAGAGCTAGAATTTTAGAGAGTTTACAAAGTCCTTAGTTCAGGTTTAAGAATTTCTTCCTTTTAACCCTCTAACACAATCTAAATTTAGTAAAATATAGCTTGAATGACAGCCTATAGCTTTTTTCTTAGTTAAGAGCTCTTACTGAGCATTTAACACAAAGCTTCTTGATGAGCAGGTTTCAAGGACTGTAAATATTTTCTACATTCACCCAGACCCATACAGATGTTTCCATCAGTGACAGACTGCTTAGTTGATGGTGGTTGAAAGGAATATAACTTACTGAAAGTTCATACCACCTAGTGACATGGTAGATATGGTGATGTCAGGAGACAAAACATCACTCACATTTCTGTGATGGTGCTGATATAGGCAAACCAAATACACTGACAGTAGAGTAAAAATATAGCACATGCAATCATGTACAGTACCCAATACTTGACAGTTATATCAGAGTATGTTACTAGTTTATTTACTCTACCTTTTGTAACTAATTTCGAGTGTAGTCCATACAATTACATAAGCAATTGGTATAAAATAATTGAAGTACTATGCCATGGCACCTTCACACAGCTCCTGTTACTGTTTCTCTGCTGCATCAGAGGCCCTGGCCCTGTGACTGACCTATGTCATGTGGATTGGTGTAAGTGCATGCTGATGTTTACACAAAGATAAAACTACTTAATGGAAAACTTTCAGAAGCTAATCCTGTTGATATCCACATGTAACTGTATTTTTCTACTTAATGAGGGCAGTACATTTTTCAAGAATAATTCAAATTTGGGGCTGGAGAGATAGCTCAGGAGTCTAAGCAACTGCCTGGCAAGCAAAATGACCCAGGTTCAATCCCCAGTACCACATGTCCTGCCTCTCTAGAACTCCAGGTGCGCCATGCCAGCAACCTAATCCAGACGTGGCAGTGCACACCTGCAATGTCTGCACACGGGAGACTGAGACAGGAGGATCACTACAAACCCGAGCTGCACAGGAGGACCCCATACCAAATAAACAAATAAATAGATAGTTAAAAAATAATTTAAAGTAAAGCTTTAAAACACTTAAGTAATTCATGAACAAAAACTAACATCTTGAACATGTTTGAATTGCCAGTTTAGGGCAGCAGATGGAATAATAAAATATAGACATGGTGTTTGAAATACTTTAATCGTCCTGATTTCAATTGCTTTTGTTTTTTAGTACTAGATACTTACAATGAACTTTCTCTGAATCCTCTCTTGCTTACCTGTTTATATATTTATATTTTGAGACAAATCTGGCTATGCTGCCTGGGCTGGGCTTGAAAGTACAATCTCACCACTTCAGTTTTTCAGAATATTATGTGTATAGGTGAATATATGTATACTAGCTACGTTTCTTTGTGTTTAGTGACACTTCTATAAATTTACAACAGTATGAATTATTTATCAATATTTTCACACATGACATATATGCACAATACATCCACAAAACCTTTGTTTCTAAATACATATATGCACATTAAATACGCAAAAGCTTTATGTTTCTAAATAGATATATCTATATATACCTTAGTTTGGATCTATGAAATAGTTATTAAAAGATATGAAAATTGGGATAGTGAAATATTCTTTTCAATAATTTTTATGTTCTTAAGTGAACACTAATTTTGAGAAGATATTTAGAAATTACACAACTATATATGTATATACATGAAAATAAATAAATGGATAAAGAGAGACATAAATAAATAAATAAATAAATAAATAAATAAATAAATAAACAAATAAACGTCTGATTTTCCTGGCAAGATAGTGACTCAAACAAAAACTTAATGTAATTTTGTCACAATGTTTCAAAATCTCATGAGACTTTCTCTTTTGGAAACTGTTTCAGAGACATTTTATTGATGCAATGAGAAAATCAATCACAATTATTTTAAATTCATACCTAATTTTAAACTCCAAATGGATTTTTCTCAATGCGATTGCTCACCTTATTTGTGAGAATTAGATCCAAGTGCTTTCAGCTATTAAAAAACATTACATTCACCTCAATAATTTGAAATGTTATTTAAATATTGAATATTTAAAAAACATGCTCTGCTATATCAGAAGTCCATTCTAACAGATATGTGTGTGTTTGTTTGTATATGTTTGTGTGTAGAATTCATACATTGTTTTTTATTAGTTAATTTTATTGTTTGAGGTACATTGTATCCACAGCTTGACTGAATAAAGATGCGGACCTCTGATTTACTTCTCACCAGCACACGTGTATCTCTCCTGCTATGCACAGTCCTTTCTGTATTGGCACATGAGTTATAGTTTTTGGAAGTCTGATGACACATTGCCCAGAATCTATACTTTGATTCTGGTGGTCTTTTCATAATAGTTTACATTCTAAGTTATAGGAAATATGTAACATTGCAGTATGCTCCAGAATAATTTAACTAAAAACGCACCTGCCCCACCCTTAGATGTACTGAGCCAATGATGGAGTCCGGGTGTGATGGTGCAGGCCATTTTGTGAATGTATCATCTTGTTCATTTATTCATTCTCCCAGTAAAATACATTTAATTAACTCTAAATTTTGGCATTGTGAATGAAGCTGATATTAATGCTCATTAATAGGTTTGTTTGGATATATTATTCATACATTTGGAAAAATATCACAATATGATTGTTGGCTCATATTGTAAAGGTATGATTATTTTGCAGAAACTAACAAACTAAATTCCAAAATTCCTATACCATTTCACACTTTCACCAGCCATGAATGAAAGTATTTGTTATACCTAATGCTTGCCAATATTTATTATGGTCAGCTTTATTTTTCATTGTGGCTCTTGTTTTAGTTTGTAAGTCCAGTGCCATATGAAATTGAACATCTTTTCAGATGCATACTTGTCAGTTGTGTAACGTCTTTGCTGAGGTACCTTGCATTAGTAATTTCACGTGGCTGTAACAAAGTTTGACAATTTGAGTATCAAGTAACGAAAGGAGTACTAGTTCTCACCGATGTTGAAGGTATAAGCCTAACATCAGAGTATCAGAATAGTCAGGTTCCAGTGAAGACTCTCTTGTTTGTATTGGGACAAATTATCTTTGCAACTTTACGGGAGCAAAGAGTTAATTAATTTTGTGACTTACTTTTGTAGGGGCAGTAAATCATGAAAGCTTTACTCTAATGATTTAATTATCTCACAAATATCTACAATTCAAAGAGTGTCACACTGGAGTTATTGTTTCAACATGTGAATATGATAGTGTGGTAGAATAGATCACCATTCTATCTGTTCAAGTTTTTCACCTATATTTTGGGTACAATGTTCATTTACTTATTGCTGACCGAAAATATTGTTGATCTAAAATATCTTTCAATATTATGAATGAAAGTCACTTATCAGAGATTATTTTTAAAGAGATGCTTGTATAGTCTGTAGTTTGTCTTTTTTATTGTGTGGTTGCTTTATCTTGAATTAAAGACATTGAATTTTGCATTTTGAGGTACCTATTACTTTTCGATCAACGTGAGAGATGACAGAACTACATTAAAGCAAGACCCCAAAGATCTGTGTTTCATCCTCCTCAAGTGTATTCATCATATGTGTATGACAAACTCACCAAGAAAAAGGAACACCTGATGAAAAAGACAGTTGAATAACACTACTCACTATGATCTAGTACCAGAAGTAGTTTTTTAAAACAATGAGAATCTAAATAAATTTTATTGCATTAATAATATTACGAAAGATTTTGTTATGTGGCAGAGTACAGTTCTCAAGAATATGCTCTTTCAGGATAGGACAGAATAAACCTTAGATGGCTGTATTTGTCTTACATAAGGAAAGGTCAAACTCAAACAACTTAAATTGCTTTCAGCGGCATAACCAGACTTTAGAATACAGCTCAGAAACATTTTAAAAAGTTTTCTTTCTTTAGAAAATCTGATGTAACAATTGTTTAACCTTTTTAATCTACTAATTTAAAATTACCAACCCAAGAAATAAATATAACTACAAGAATGAGAGAAACAAATAAAAGTATACATCGGATGAAATCTACCCAATGTAGAAAAAGCAAAACAAAAACACTCAAGTAAATGGATATAATATCATGTTGCTACTTTGGAAGAATTAAAGATATCTATTCTTCCCAAAAATGATCAATAAATACAACTGGGCTGCAGATTTTGTTGGTGAAGGACCAGCAGGATCTCAAAGATGTCCTCTGCAGGTTCTAGAAAGACAGAGGAGAGGTGATATCAGCATGTCTGACATCTATGGAATCTGAGAAATTAAGGTCATTAAAAAGACAGAGGAATTCCACAGCAATCTATCTTCAAAACCAAACAGAAGTCAAACTTCTTCAAAAACAAAAACAAAAAAACAACAAAAAAAAAAAACAAAGAAAGAAAAAGAAAAATATACAGCATGAGTTAGATATTATTACCAAGAGATAGTTTCCATTATTTCAATCTTATAAAACATTAATACATATTTACAGATACACAAAAAATACGTGAGTGTACAGTAAAATCCATGCATTTCATAAGTACAGGCTGGAAGACTGATACGACTTAAAAGAAAAAGTAGAGAGAAGCAAGGCATGTGGTCTAAGTGAATATGAATCAGAAAGCCTGATGCTGAGGCATGAATTATATTGCGAAGCACTACAGAAATGGGCCATAAGGAAATACATCTACATCTGAGGCTGATCTCCTGCAAGAACACAAGCCTAAGCATACTTTCTAGAGACACATCTTCACAAAAATGATACTATGCTTCTGTCTATCTGAACAGCAATAGCAACTAATTGTTCACCATTATGATGCATAAATATGTTTATGGTTGCATCTAAAACATCACCTTAAGACCATAGACTGGAGGCTTGCCTGTCTGATGGTGGACTTTTAGAGGAAGATTGTGTCCTTAAACCTCTAACTTCAAATGTTGGTTAATATATTGACGGATACATAAATTTATTGTATTTTGGGGAGATGATATAAATTTAAAAGGGAGACCTCATTGACAAACACAGATCTTAAGGAACTAACCGTGTTTTGTCTTTGGCCCTCTTTTTCTCAGCTTTTGTACTCTCTGCTTCCTGTTTCCCATGATGTTTTCATCTGCTATACCCATCTTCCATTCTTCAGTGTGAACACAGGCCTAAAATCATTGGAGATATGAACGGAAAACCTTCACAAGACTTATGCAGAATAAACTTTCCAGGACTGAGGAGATAGCTCGTTGGTCTAAACACCTACCAGGCAAGCACAAGGACCAAGGTTCAATCCGTAGTACTGCATGCTGTGCAGATCCTGGAACCCTAGTTATGCTGCTCTGGGCCACTAAGACTAGGTGTGGTGGTGCACACCTGTAAGCCCACTGCTGGACAGGCTGACAAAAGGAGATCACTGTGAGTCTAAGCTGTGTAGTGAAAACTTATACTAAATAAATAAAAAAAAAGTTTTTTATAAAACAATAAATTTTCCTCCTTCTAAGCTTGTTTTTCCTAAAGTGTTCCTATTGGAAATTGATTAACAAAAACGTGTGTTGGATTCTACAGTTTTTTGGCATGATGGCAAAATTTTTAATGCCAGATATTTTCTATACTTTTAAGTAAGTCAGCTGATTACAACGTATAGAACAGTTTTATCATACAATTTATCAATGTGGGATCATGCAAGCAGATGATATATGTTCTATTAGTCACCAGAAAATGCTCAAAATAAATAATGTAATTTCATGTTTTTGTGAGGCTGTAGTTTGGACCTAGTTTAAGAAGATCTCACACGTAGGATTTCTAACAAGCAGAAAACTATTAAAAAAGTCTTTGATCTTATCTCAAACTTTTCAAGGGATACTCCACTGCCACAGTCACATAACAGCTGGAAGAGTGAGCTCCTCCGTCATCTTGAATCTACAAACTTCACTTCCTTACATGGAGGATTTACCCATATTCAGTTGCATATAGCTTGCTGAATCAAAGCCAACAGGCAAGAAAAAGTAGTCCTAATTTAAATTTAACCTCAGCTTGGATAACTTAGTAACATAATGAGACCTCGTCTCAAAATAAAGTTTTTGAAAAAGTGAACAATATTCCAGGGAGAAGAAAGCAATTCCAACATGAACTGATGACAGTCAGCTCTCTTCTGCCTCCAGTCACCTTCAGAACCCACCTATGGTTGGCATCGAGTAAAAGACAACAAGGCACTGACTCTAGTTGGGCCAGGTTCCCACACAGAAATATAGCAAGTTTTCTGCAATGGAAAGATTTGTTCTACCATATCACGCATCACAGGAGTACCCTGAGGCGCTAGAGAGGTTGAGGATGCAATTTTGAAAGCTGAGAATGATGCTATATAAAACAAAAATTATTGTTAGGTCTCTGAAGAAAGTAAGTAGAACTATCTTCCACAACACCTTATTATGTTTCTTGAAATCTGATCTGAGAGTTGATGATGAAGTTATAATAAATTATATTAGCGTTTCATGTATATGTGTCAATGTTTGGATGCTCTTATCCCAAAGAAAATGATATTGTTTGGCATGATCAAAAATTAATTTAGTTGCTGAAAATAAAAAATCAAATGTTTGCTTCTATATCAACTTAGTTTTTAAATAGAGAGTTAGCTATGCTTGTCTGTAGGTTTAGTATTCAGACATTGCATATAAGCACATTGATTTAATTCTTACATAATTCCACATAGCGTATATTTCCACCAGAGTAGGAACCTCATCATTTGGGAAAATATTCTGGTTTACATTAGGTGTTTTCCTTATTTAAACATCAGTTAACCTATGAATTACTGAATTAATTGAGCAAATTAAGTTAGTTAGTCAGAACTTACATAATATCTAATAGTAAAGTTTCCAATGTCACCTGGTTTTTGAAGTTTATGAAATACAAAGTCTGTAAATTCAGTGAACAGTAAAACATTTTCAGTAACACTTTTTTGATATAACTATGTGTATATGGTTACTTACATGTTTGTGTATATTTGTGGACTATAGAGAAAAAGTAAGAATGAAATAATTCTATGATGGGTTCTTGTGAGCGCCTTCATTTTACCTAGGTTTGCTGATCTATCACTTGCTATCTTTTAGTTTTAATAAAATATTTACCAATGGGGTAATTAATGGTATATACCATGTATACTGTAACACCTTAACTGAAATGATCTAATCTTTCTAACACTATACTAAATAAAACAATTCTCTTAAAACAGTTCATACGATATGTTTTTCTTATGTATTTTCATTTTTTGTCCTCATTTCCATTAACCTCTTTCTTTTTTTACTACTAGAAATTGAATTCACAACCTCATGCTTGCCAGGCAGGCAGAGGGCCATTGAGCTATACTCCCATACCTTCTAATAACGAGTGAAAGTTTCCATCATCACTGACCAAAATGAGAACAAAGAGCCTTCAGTTCAAAAAGATTTTCATGTTTTCTGATGAAAAATAAACTGTGGGACCTGTCCTGTAAGATGTTTTCAGGTGCTAAAATCATAACTCAATTTCTTATCCTGCCCTTGCACTCAATAGTGAAGGCTAGTGTGGGGAAGAAGTTGCTAAATGTATGTGGCCTTGTTAATGGAGCACATACTAGGGGACTTGGCTGTACTTTTTAATATCAAATGATAAGAAATTTGTTTGACTGCTTTTTGAAGCACCTAATACTGCACTTAGCAAATAGAGAGCTGCAGAAATTTTCCAGATTTAAATAGCTCAAATCTATAATGTAGAAGTGGAAATTAATTGCCCGTGTAATATGTAACAGCAGTAATTTCCGGAAAAGATGCTTATCTTAGTTATTTTTCTCTTTGCTGAGCCAAAATGCTCTCTTTCCAGAGTCAAAGGAGGAAAGCTTCATTTTGGCTTACAGTTTGTAGTGGTCTCCATCCATAATCTCTGGCTCCTAGGCAGGATGGCAGGGAAGAGGGACATCTTAGAAGACAAGCAGCAGCAGCAACAAGTGATAAACCACAAGGGCCAATAGCAATTTGTTTCTTCCCCTTTTATATTTTACCCAGGCTACTGGACCAAGGTGCCAAACAAACTGCTGGACAGATTAAGTCAAAACACACCATTAAGCGAGCATCAAACATTCTAGCTCCAACCACCTCTGAAAGAGCCCCACCTATAACTGTATGAGGCTTGTGGGGATATCCAGATACAAATCATAACTAGGCTTCTTTTTTGAAATGTGATAAATATATTCAAAATAATGCTTTTTTCTGTTTGAGAAAGGATGTCACTCTGTAATTCAGGCTTGTCTTAAATATACTATGCAGCCTATTTTGGTCTCAAACTTACAATCATCTTCTTGTCTCAGCCTTTCAAAGTGCTGTGATTACAGACATGTGCCATTACATCTGGCAGTAGTGCTATTTTAAAAAATTATTATTATGACTATCTCATCCTGCCCTGGGGTGGGGCTGGCACTGCATGTGGTGCCAGGGATCAATCTGCAGTCCCTGCAGTTACCTAAGCTTGCCTAAGCAAGCGCTTTAGACCACTGAGCCATCTCACTGGCCCAGTAGCGCTGTTTTTTTTTTTTTTTTTTCATCAATTATATAAATTGCTAACAATTCTATTGTGCAAAAAAAGCATAGTTCTATTGAGAGAAAAAAAATAAAACAGGTTTCCAGTAAATTATATTCTCCTCAAGTGCTCAGTTTGTCTTTCTTCTATTTATTGGTGATTCTGTTTCGTATTGTGGGAATATGGGAAGAGTAAAATTTTGCTGCAAGAATTTTTGTAGAACCCATAAAAGGTATTTTTACCATTGCAGTGGATCTTAATGTTAATTTTTGGTTGGCAGATTTTCAAGGCCTTTGTGGAATCCTAACAGATTTTCCAAGTTTATTCATAAAATAATATGCATGTGTTTTTATAAGTTTATATATGTTTTAGAAACTTTTGGCATCGCATAGGGTGACTGTGAATGCGTTTGATTCATTGATTCTTAGGACTTGATTCAAACTGTTCTTGAAGGATTAACATTTTTGTTGAAACATTATAAAAAATCTTGTGCTCTAGAGGCAAAAAAAAATTATTCTTTAAATCTCAGTGTTTACACTTTACAGTTATTCTTGCAAAACTTTTTCACCATCCTGAACCTAATTCTTCTTATTTTTGTAGTATGCATTACCAACTTGGTTGTCCTAAGGTTGGTGATGACTTGAATAATAAATTGTCCATAACACTGATTTTTGACATTTTCTGAATATGTCCAAGAGAAAGTTTCCAATGTTTGTATTCATATTTCCTGAAGAGATCAATATAAATTATTTTGTGTAGTCTCTGAACAATGTAGTAGTGTTTTAAGGCACACAAACAAAAAGTACATTACTATTTATGACCAAGAATTTGCTTGGATGTTATGAACAGAACTGCAGAAATAATCTATTATTAGATTTTGGTAAGCACATTTTCAAGAACACTTTATGGAGAGCTGTAAAGGAAAATGTCATCTACTTTTTTTCAAATAGTTATTTGGACATAGCAAAAGATAAGGAAATTAGTAAGTTTGTCATCATACACCGGACATTCTATACTGCACTTAAAATTTTGCATAATTAGTAAATTGACTTAATCTAAACATTCACTTCAGTTTTTTTGAAATCTCTTTAAATTCCTCATACCTCAACTTTTAATAACAATCAAGGTTTCAGAAAGCACCCATTACAGCAGTGTGTTTCTTAGCCAAAACTAATATATATATATATATATATATATATATATATATATATATATATTCTTTCTTTCTTCAGTGAAGAGGAAACAATATAAATTATTATACTGTCTTATTTTTGTATGATTTTCATGCCTGAGGCTTTATGTGCTAATTTTGATTAATATTTATGGAAGGATCCTCAAGGTGTAGAATAAATCACATGTCTATGATGTTCATCAGGCCACTGAAGCCCAGAATTCTTGCTTAATAAAGGTAGAGAGCTCATCTTACACAAATATTTGCCATGCTATTACTAAACTACTTTAAAATATGAATTTGTCATAAATTTTAACCTTAGGTATTAAAATTTAAAAATAATATTATGTTAAGGACTACAACAAGTTATAACATAATCATGATTTTAGGGATGGTAATAGGAATCAAATTCAGGGCATTTGTGCTTACTAGGAAGGTATTTGTGCTAATGAATTACATCTTTGTCCCCACATAATCAAAATTAAATTCTTATCTTGTCTATAACGGTATTCATTATTATTACCAGTTATAGTTTTGGCTAATATTTGAATAAATTCATTTTCTGTACTGGTTACACATTTACTGACTGATAGCACAATTTTCCAATGCTTTAGAAATGCTCTTTTTTCTTAGGAGAGGCTTAATATTGCTATTGAGCACAGTGAGCATACTGTATTTGTTAATTTCCTCTAAGCCTAAGTATTACATATTCATAAAATATACTAGCACACATTTAGGGAGAGTGCCACCACTGGAAACTACAAATTAGGAAAATAAATGCCACTTCTCTTATTGTTTTATCAAATATGTTGTCCATAGAATTAACAATAGTACTTGCTCAACTAGAGCCCACTGACCAGCATGCACATGTAGGTACAGAACTTTTGTCTGCCCAGTCCCACTGGATACTTGCTCACCCAGAGCCTGTAGGGACTTTTCCAGACCCTAGACCCAGCAACTCCTGTGGAACCCTGCAGAAAAATTCCCTGAAGAAAGGCTGGGTAGAGACCCACCCAGCCAATTCAGGAGCTCAACATCTTTCCAGAGGAGCACTGGGGGTTCATTTCCAAAAGCAGCAGCAGGAAGAAGCGGGACACAACAGCAAGACCAGCCAGCAGTTCTGGAAAAGTCCAAACTTGGTTGGTCCGGACCCGAATTTCAGTAAGTGCTAATGACATAACTGAACCAAAGCTCTACATCAAAGGATATAGGACAAGGGGGCTTGCCAGGTAGCTCAGTGGGTTAAAGCACCTGATTTTGCACACTTACTCAGGCCTTGATGTCCGCTGCTTGATATCATACTTTACCTGGACCATGACTCCTGCACTTAAAGCTGCCTGAGCCATCCACAAAGGGCAAAAAACAGTGCTATACAAAATGAAAAAGAGAAAGAGCAAGATGCAGTCTTAGGTCCCAAGCCCACCCATAACAAATGCACAAGGCACTGACATTGAAGAAACTGGGAATCACACAGCTAAAACCTCAGAATTAATAACATCTGCAGTAAAGAAAAAGTGCAGACACATATAGAGGAAATCATATCAGAAATGTTTTATGAAATAAAAAACAAAAAGTCATGAATTAATAGTATTTGGTTAAAAAAAAAAAAACTTCAGAAAAGTATATAGGAAATCAATTTAGAAATAAATCCTGAAGTAAAAAGAAAAGAAATCTCTGAATTAATAGCATCTGAAGGAAGGGAACAATTGAAGAAAGATAGAGAAGATATCAGATAAGAAATAAGTTAAAAATGGGCTGGGGAGATAGCTCAGTAGAATAAGCGCTTGCCCGGCAAGCATAAGGTCCTGAGTTTAATCCCCGGTTCCGTGAAAATAAATAAATAAAAGATGGAAATAAGTTAAAAAAAGAAGAAAGGATAACTACAATGAAAGAATTAATAAATGGATCTAAAGAACATATTGATGAAAATTAGAGGAGAATAGAAAAATGATGAAATCTTTGAATGAGTAATATAGGAAATAAATAGATTGCATGAAACAGTTTCAAACAGATATATAAGAAAATAAAATCTCAATTACAAGGTGCCAACACCATATGAAAAGTGAAGATAGAGTTTCAGATCTGGGCGCAGTCAGGGCTAATGAAGAGGTAAGAAAGGATCTCTCAAAAACAAGGAGGATGCAGAAAATAAAATAATTCAACATCTGCAAGATGAAGCAAAGTTGAACAACGTGAAATTAAAAGTCACCAATGAAAAAGAAGAAAACAATACAAAAGATATAAAAAGAATATGGGCAGAAGTAATAGCAGAAAAGTTTCCAAATATGAGAAAACAAACTGGCATTCAGCAACTGAGGCACACAGAACTCCAAATGACATCAACCCAACTAAAAGTACACCCAGACACATAATAGTCAAGATCTCAGAAATCCAGCAGAACAATGATATACTAAAAGCTGTTAGAGAAAAGAAACAGATTACGTTTAAAGCAAAACCCATCAGAATAATGGCAGATTTCTCTTCACAAACCATGAAGTCAAGAAGAGCATGGATCAGAGTGCTTTAACACATCTATGAAAAGAAATTCTATCCCAGACTGCTACACCTAGCAAAACTGTTCTTCAAATTTGAAGGAAAAGTGAAATACTTCCATGAGAAACAGTAACAAAAGAAATTTTCAATGACAAGGCCAAGCCTACAGACTACTAGAAGATATTTAAGAGAGGGACCAAAATGATCTGAACTTCATGAGTATGAACAGAAGGAACCCACCAAATGGGGGTATTGGTCAGGGTTTTACTTAGAGGAACAGAAGAGATATAAGGAATGGATATTAATACAAAACATAGTCTATAAGGAATTATAAGATTGGCTTACAGTAGTCAGAAAGAGTCAGATGAGAAAGCATACAGAGGACATCTGCATACTCCGAACTGAATAATTCAGTCCCAAGGTCTGAACTTCACTGCAGCACTCCATGTAAGTATCTATCCATTGGCTGATAGGTCTGCACTGGAAGACTGAAGTGTCTGTAATAGATGCTTAAGAGTCTGCGACAGATGGCGAAAGATCCAAGCTGGAGGCTGAAGAGTCTGCCATGGATGGTGAGAGATCCAAATTGGAGGCTGAAAAGTCTGCACTGCAAGCCAGATGATGAAGTCCAGGGTGAATGTGAAGACTGAAGCTACTCTGATGAAGTGAAGTCTCGAGTCCTTCCTCAGCCCTTTAAAATGTCTCTTTGTGTTCAGTCATTCTGACATGGGCCTATTGTGCCCTAGGATGGAATCAATCATACTCCAGGATGGGCCCTTAATTCCATTCTAGGGAAGAGCCAATCATAACCTAGGCAGGCTCTGGTCATGCTCCAGGGAGGAACCAACTGTATCCCAGGGAGGGGCTCTCACCAAGAGGGAACCGGGCCGCTGAGTCATCCAGCCAAGTTGACACAGTGTACCAACCACTACATAGGGCAACCAATTAAACAATGGAGAAAAAGGGGAAAACAATAGTAAATGAAAAAGTATATCAATCATAATTCAATATATTTCAATTTTATCAATAAATGCAAATGGATTTAATTCTCCAATAAATAGAAATAGACTGGCACAGTGCTTTTGGAAGCAAAACCCAACAATACGCTGTATAAAGGAACCATGCCTGACTCATAAAGAAATTCAGAAGTTGAAAGTGAAAAGATGGAACCCAATAATACACGCCCCAGGCGTTCATAAAAAAAACCTCTGGTAGTAAGCCTGTTTGCAGATAGTCTGAACTTCAAACCATAAAAGTTATCTTAGTTACTATTCTCTCATTGTTGGGACAAATACTCGACTCCCACAATGAAGGAAGGAAAGGTTTATTTACCTTACAGTTACTAGAGGTTTCAGTCTATACTCAGTCAGTTCCAAGGCAGACTGGCACATAGCAGAGAGCAGCAGTTCATGGTGGTGGGACAGCAACAAAATGGTGACAGAGGCAACTGACAAACCAGGGCATCAGAGAGCAACAGAGAGAGTCTGTGTCTCTGTCTCTCTTTATGTCTCTCTTTATGTTACATTTAGGCTCTCTGCATCAGACCATCCACCTCAGGCCACATCATAATCCCAGCCATACCCAGAATCACAATCCCATCAGTACTAAAACACGTAATCCAACTGAATCATGAGTCAAGTCAGAAACTCTAGAAGTTACCACCCCATGATTGCATGAAACTTTGGGGGGGGGGCAACTAGACACAAACGTTAACAGAAGAACACCCATACTGGTCAAGGGAAAAATTCAAGACAAAGAGGTAACACTCATAAACATGTACACAACCAACATGGAGGCACAGAGCTACATAAGACAAATCTTAACCAATGTGAAATGTCTAATATCCAATGCCACAATTTTAACAGGAGACCTTAATATCCCTTTATCCCCAAAAGATAGATCAAGCATACAAAAATGAGCAAAGAAGTACCAGAACTGAATCAGAACTTGAGAAAACTGGACTTAGTAGCCATATACAGAATTTTTTGTATAATCACTTCTGAATACAGTTTTTTCCAGCTTCACATGGGACATTTTCTAAAATAGATCACGTACTAGTCCATAGATCATGCTTAAACATATGCAAGAAAACAGAAACAATCTCAGGCATATTATCTGAACACAGGGCAATGAAACTGGAAGTAAATCACAAAAGAAACCACAAAAAATCCAGTAATACATGGAAATTAGACAACACCCTCCTTAATGAACAATGGATTACAGGAAATTAAACAATATCTACAGCTTAATGAAAATTAAAACTCATTCTACCAGAATTTATGGGACACAACGAAAGCAGTCCTTGAGGGATAATTAAAGCTCTGGACTCACATATTAAGAACAAAAAAGGGCAAAAAAAAAATACTCTAATACTACAACTAGATCATCAAGAGAAGAAGAGCAAACCAAACCCAAAGTCCAAAGAAGGGAGGAAATATTAAAGCTGAGAGCAGAAGTTAATTCAGTAGTGACAAAGAAAACAATACAAGGAATTAATGAATCAAGAAGGTGGTTCTTTGGAAGATCAAACAAAATTGATAAGCAGCTTAGCTAAGCTCATCAAAGAGGAAAGAAAAAACTCAACTTCAAGCAATAAGGAATGAAAAGGGTGACAATACCATAGATCCTGTGGTGATACAGAAGAACATTAATAGCTACTTTGAGAATTGTTACTCTAAGAGAATTAAAGACTCAGATAAAATGGAAGTATTCTTACAAAATTATGCTTTACAAAAACCGATATATAAGATTTTCAATAACACAATAACAGCCAAAGAAATAAAAATGTAATAAAAAACTATCAAAAAAAGAAAACTCCAGGTCCTTATGGATTCACAGCCAAACTCTGCAAGTATATTTACAGAAGATATAATCCCAATACTTCTCAAAATCTTCAGTGAAATAAAAGAAAAAGCACTGTTCCTAAAATCACTCCTGAAGAAGGGATTATAGTGATACAAAACCAGAGAAAAATGCAAATAAAAAAGAGAACTACAGGCCAATCTCTCTCATGAAAATTGATGTAAAA